>JARJDS010023896.1:0-17575 GCA_030264155.1 Atheta pasadenae | reverse complement strand
CGACTTCATTTTGGAAGCTATACTTTAACTTTGAACCCTTGTGATAGATTATCCTAGGACAATATCCTCTTCTTGATGAACAGTAACAACAACTAGAAATATTGTAGAAATTTCGATTTCGAGATGTGGATGATAATTAATTTTTAAATGTTTTGAACAACCAATTATTCTAATCTAACTAATTGTCTGTTTGTTTACGATTTACTTTCGAATTGTGTAGTGTTGTGCAGTGTGCAATGTTGCGTTTCATTAAATTTAGACCACACACAAATTTAGTGCAACCGAGTATTCTGAAATTGTTAGGACTGGCAGAGGAAAAGAGCTGAAACCGAATCAAAAGCTCAACTAAAATTACTTTGATACTTTGATACATATGTTGTGCGTTTAATTCAATTCAATTAACATTCTTGACATATGTGCAAACAAAATGCGCATCAAACAGAAAACACTACAAATCAAAACAAAAACAAAATAATTTTCATTAAAAAAAATTACCTATTTAGAAAAATAATTAAAACTTTTAACTAGTACTATTAAAAAGCTTACTTATTCAGCTTTAAAATGAGACCAAGAACATTAAAATTGAACATTTAGATCAAAAGTTATAACAAGTTAAAAATACTAAGTTTTTAAACAAAACTAAAAGATATCATATCAAGTAAGCCATGATTGTTACGTCACGCTACGTCACAGTACCTTGCAGCAATGGCCGCTGCATACAACCAATCACAACGCAGCACACATCTTGAATTTACAGTTTTGTAGTAAGCAATGCATGCAACTTATTACACACCAATCAAAGATAACTTTTTTTCAAATAGAAAATTATTAATAACTCAAGTAATAATTAACGTAAAACAACGTGAGTGGTGTCATTTTCTTCGTAAAAAAATGCTTTATTTTATGCAAATATTGTAAATCTTTAAATAAGCTTAGAAATTAATTAAAATCTTGTTTAAAGTAAATACCTGGTTAAAAATTATTTAAATTATGATTTGTCAAAATTTTTACTTTGTAGCTAATGTGAGGTGGTAACAAGTGGAGCAAACGATGCTGGCTGGACACACAAAATCGTAGAATGCAAGTGCAGACAGACACGATAAAACTGCACGTGGCGTTGCTCCCACCTACGCTCTGGTTTTGAAATAGGAAAAAGATAATAAACAAAATTCTAGTTGACAAAAATTAACCATGGTACGACCCTACCCCTTGCAGGGGGTGTGTGGTAACGACTGCAAGCAGTTAACACGAATTGTACATTCTTGTAGCTCTTGCAGTCGTTTTGCTCTCTTTACTCTCTCTTTGAATTCATGCCGGACAAAGCCAGGCCATGGGCAGTTAAATTACTTCTGATATTACGAAAGCCCCAGCCATAATTACCATAGCGGAATCACGCCGCGCGAAAAGTTCAATATGAATATACAATGTATATATGCAACACACATGCGTTTGAGTGCTTGGGACGTTTCGGGAGGAGCACGTTTGAGTGGCTATCAAAGTTTTTAGTTCCGCAACTATATGAACCCTTATGAAGCTGAAAATTTTGCATTGCCCGGAGTCGATTACGAGAATATTTAGAGCCGGGAGCATATTGCTAAATTTTTTACCATTTCCATTACTTCTCCCAAGCTTTCACACACCTATAATGAATATCTAAGCGATGGCGCTTATAACGATTGCTTTTAATTGTTTTAATGAAAATGATTCCTTCAATTTTATCACCGAAAAACCAAATCCATATGTAAAATTTAATTAAAGCTTACAATTTAAAGTTTAGTGACTCCTGGCGTCTGTACAATACAAAATTTTGGTATTCAAGAGACGAAATCGTTAGTCCTGGTTGTGGTTCGGATACTAGTCATAACGATTCCCCTCTTCAGCAAGCATGTGCTGGTGTGGTGTCATCCCTTTGTCCACAGCTCGCGCCCATTCCGCCGACCGAAACATGCAGAGCTGTTATTGCGAACTTGTATTTACTTTAATTATTTTATCGGCGTAATTGCAGTAATTCGCAATATCGAGTTTAATTAGAACACTCTGGTTATTGTTGTTATATTTCAACAACTCATTATCGTCCGGCGATGCGCATGCTACGAGCTGCCGCAGTTTTAGAAATGGTTGTACCAGCAGCTACTCAAAGCAAATAATGGAAAATTATATTAAAACCTCTTGTGCGATGCTAGGAGACACATTTTACTATTTTAACTATTAATTTGTACATTTTATTAGTTTGAAATTTAAATTTACCGCGTTAAGTTCACAATGATGGCTGACTGGTTCTGACCAATCATAACACGCCATGTGTGGATCAGATGTTTTACGATACGTTTGACAACTTGGTGTATTGCAGTGTATTGTATGCAACTTTTTAACCATCAAAATAAAGATTGTGTACAATTGTGCACAGAAACCTTAATAACTCGAGTTGTAATTAACGAAAAACATTGTGTGTTGTGTTTTTTTATTCGTTACAAACTGTGTTACTGAAATATATAAAGATTATAACGGTTAAACTAATATTTAAAGCATTAATTGTGTAAATATGGTGAAAATTGTGATTTTTTGTGACTTCTTGAAGGTTATGAAACAAACCTTGAGTAAATGATATTTTCGGTGAATATCTCTAGTTTCTGGATAGCTGGAATGCTATCAATCTCGATACTGGATACGTGTGTACAGTGTGCGAATCGAGTATTACGAACTAATACGCTCTAACTTAAATAATGTATGGCATTTCACGCACCTGTTTTGACAACCCAACCTTCAATCACTGTCAAGTAATCAATCGTCCTTTGAAGTTCGATCCGTAATGTTTTCTCTTCCTTCACCCACGTCTTCTTGGGCAAGTATATCTATCACGCTTTCTCTCCAAGCATGCGTTTTGTGCTTTTTTCAGTTTGGTTTGTTCGTGTGCAAGGAAACTCCTCTACTCTTCGGCGTATAATGTTCGACATTTCGACGTTCGCTTTTCTTAGCTTCTCAACATTTTCGAATACCTGACAAATGTGATTGATTGTGTTCGATCGACCAGATATCTCTTCCGACAAATGCACGTCAGTCCATAAAGGCAACTCTCTCTTCGTTTGGCTGAATGCGTTTATACATCAAATTGGCTTTACTATAACCTTAAATTATACAGTGAGTACTAATAATTTACAATGTTTTTCGTTTGTCTTTTGATGGACAATTAATAATTATGTATGTGTTGTTTTTAGTTTTGGTTGTGAGTCTATTTTGTTTTTTAGTTGTTTGGTTGATGGTTGACACGTTCCGCATCTCCCTTGAAAATTAGTTTTTTGTTAAAGCGTGCCGTGTTTATGGTCGCGTCTAGTTTGAAGTATGCGCGTGGTAGAAGTGGAGGAAAGTGTCGTAAAAACAAACCCGACCGAAATCTAAATCACCCCAAACGAATGCCGAACGCACGAAGCAGAGACAGAGAGCGCACACAAACGTATGGAAGCTTCAGCGGCACCGAAAAGATGAGAGGGGACGAAACGGAATAGGAAAAACTCTAATTACAAAAGGAAAGTCATTCCTCGAGAACAAACTACGATTCGAAGGCATTAAATCAATGTGTTTTGCGTTTATCTGTCGCTGTCCCAACATCCATCACGTCCTTACTCCACCCACTGAAAACTCGAACATTTCCAACAATGTTGAAGCTTCATTTTGAATCCCCTAAACAAGCCTACAGTAACGCACTGTAACTGTTAAAGTTGATTGCGTTTCTGGATATAAATTTACAATTATGTTTCAGTTCTTTTATTATTTGATCATCTTTTGATTCTCTCTCTTTCTTTCATCTTTATGCTCTATAACCACAAAATTTATTTAAAAATTTAAAATACTTTCAGATGAAAGAAAGTCCACCAAAAGTCGAAGAGTTCGAATATTGCTAAATTCAAAGATTCAAAAGAGTTTGAAGAACATTAAAAGCGCTGGATAGCTTTTCGTAGTGGTTGTGGGTGAATGTTTTGTGCGATGGCGGTTTTAGATGCGTTGTCGAGTTTGAATGCGACTGTACAATTCCGTAGGGTTTCGACGAGCTGTAGATTCATTTTCATAATTCCGCACTATGTATTCGTCCTGTTGTGTGCGCTCCGCGCCGTCGATCGAACGATGGCGGCAGCGACGACGACGACGCTCTCGGGTGACAAACAAAATGCATACTTTTCGCCAAAGCTATACATACAACATCAGCCTGAAATGTGCGCTTTTTTTGTTGTTGGGTCTCGCCGCCCTCCCTTCAGTGGCCCGCTAGTGGCATTGGTAAAAACGATAGAACGATGGAAAAGTGGCGTCGATATATACACGTACAACTTGAAGTGTGCGGACTGAAAGCCTGGCTAACGCCCCACAGCCACGAGACTAAGTTACTTCTTATACACATCAACATCAATACTTATTTAACATTTCTTGATATTTTCCAAGAGTTTTTCTTACAGTTGCAGTTGTAGGTGCAGTTACAGCTTATCATTATTAACATCAAACCATTCCTGAATATTTTTTTTTGGTTATTGTGAAAAACTAACCTTAAAATTGTGTGACTGTTGTTTAATGTAAATGAAACCGAATAGTCATTTGAAATTTTTCTTATATCCATAAACGTTAATGGCGGCGTGCATGTTAACTGTGTTCGTGTACAGGAAAAGTGCGGAAAAGTTGAATAGAAAAAGCACGGAATGACTTTGAAAGACTGTGTGATCTTGAGATGGTGGGTCTGTGTGTGTGCGTGTTGCAATGGAGGAAAAGGATGCATGTAATGTGGAGGAGAGAAAAAATAACTTGGTGCGTTTCTGGTGCGCGAAAGAAGTTTAATTTATTAACGCTTGCTAATCTAAAAGATTTGAAAATGACAAAAGTTTGCACATGTTATTAAACTTTACTATGTTATTATTTTTAACGGTTTCAAACTGCAAATGAAATGAAACTCGTTCGTTCTGTTTTATTGTGTCGAGCGACTTGTGGAAATATTAACGTCGTCAAGAGGAGGGTTTTAAAACATTGTAAACGATTACTGCGTTGCCTTGCAACTTGAAGTTTTAACGGGAACTAACGGAATTAAACATTATGGATGAATTTAAAATTTAAATTTGTTTCTGATTGTAACAATATGAAGAACAAGAGGAATTGGAATGACTTTTGTCGAAGTAATTCGATTGTAAATATGGCAAAATATTGAAGATGGTGAGTAAATTATAGAAAATTGTACTGATAGAAACCTTGGTAAGATATTTGTAGGTTAGGATCCGGAAGAAGAACCTTTAGGAGATGTTTGAAACGATAAAACGGCGGAGAAACAGAAATGAAGAAAAGCCTCCAAGAAAAAATGAGCCTGGAGAAGATTGAAGATCTAGAAAAGGGAGAGGTTTTAGGTAAGTGATGGAAGAAAACGGGTAGTAAATTAGGAAAATCCAGGGAAAATCATAGTACAGTTGGAAAGCTTGGAATGGAAACTTAGTGGAGTTAAGACCAAAAGGAAAAAAATATTGAGTTGGTTAGAAGAATAATAACAAAATGCAAATCATCTATAAAATTATCCATATCTTCCCTTGTATTGTCTTCTCTTTTCTTACTAAAATCATAAATCTTTTACTGGTTATATTCTGGATGTGGACTGGATAGTGTAACATTAACTGGATACTACAAAATCGAAGTGAGAGCGTGTAGTACTCGATATTCTATGTATGATGTTAAATGTGGAAGCTCCAAACTCAAACACCATCTTCGTAGCTGTATTCTGCGTTCTACTGTATGTAGATGTCGCTTTTGTGCACACGCAGAAATGATGATAGTTGCCATTGCTGCGATTCAGCTACGACTCTTCTTCGACTGAACTACTCGTATAGTATGAATCTAGTCTTTCCATTTTCCTGCTGCTGCTAATGTATTGCGCGCTTCTGTGATCGTTGTCGTGTATTGAAATGGCCGCTATTTATTGCCCCATTAAGGCATGTTTAAATCATGCGCGAACTATAACCGACAACCGACGACGATATCTTCTTCCCCTTCTGCGTCTCTCGAAGCAAGAAAGACTTTACAGCATATTGTGATGACAGCCCAGAGAAAAATTATAGGTTTTTCGTAAACTACTTTAAATGTAGAAGTGTTTATCAAGTTAATTCAATTGGTTTAGTTTTAAACAAAATATTGACACATAAAATCTAACACGAACGCATGAAACTGCTCCGTACAGTCTGTAGTCTCAAAGTAAAGTTAAGATGTCTATCAGGTTGTTTGTGTTAATTGTAACGTTATGAGTGGGACAATATAAATGATACGTGATGTGGCGGTGAAGAGGTGTTGTTATGTCCTTTTCTTGGCTCAATTGCCATCCTCAGCGTGCGCGCGTGCTTTGTTTGGCGAATCCATGTCGCACCGTTGAGCGAAGTCAAGTTGTTTGTGGTTTGTGGAACGTGGACTCACCCAAAGTCGCAGCGCACATTATTGATAAGAGGTGGGTGTTCGGGTACATGCGCGATATATTTCAGATTAATTAAAGCAACATCACATTATCTCGGCGCGCCGATCTGCGCTGTCGTAATAACTTTATAATTTAGTGCAGTTTTCTCCGACGCGCGCGTTCGCTCGTTGCCCGCCTCGCATCCACCTCCATCAACTTCCATGCCGCCGCATCCCCCGCTCGGCTATTATTCCTTCGGTTTCTCGCCCGTTTATTTCGCCCTCCCATAAAGAATTACAACCCATAGGCGAACGAACCACCGGCGACCGAAAACATTCCGCCGTATATATTCCCGCGAACGCCAGCGTCAATTCTGACATTCTTAGTCCGATAAATTATGCGCCATCTCTCACGCTTTTTGCATTCCGGTGCGGGGGTGATGGCTACGCGTTAAAGCACGATAGTGCGCGCCGGAGTCATTACTGATATATACTGGTTAAAGCTTAACTTTGCTCGTATATAATGGAAATGTTTATGAACACACTCACACACTTACACCAACAAACAGTTTGGGTTGAACTGTTTGGGGTTTAACACCTTGAGTTTGTTTCTTCCGAGGAACAGAGTTCGAGGGTGTTATCTTTGGCGGCATGGCCGATAAAGGCTTAGGAACACCGGCTCGAAACAGCTCAAGATCATAAGGTTAAGTTACATTAACATTAATAGTAGCAAACGTTGTGATTTATAACCTCAAAATGATTTTACCAATCAGTAAAGTTTTTGATAAAATTTTGAGGTTATAATCCTCATTTGAAATAAGCAAGAGTTGTGTAATCAGTTAAGTAGTTGACGCTAGAATGAAACAATGTCTGTGAAGATGTCGTAAATAACGTTCTTTTACCGTTGCAGCATTCTCGACGACGTTATGGGGTTTGTGTGTGGAAATGTGGAAGCGGTCAAACGGCGACGAGCAAATATACGCGCCGCCGCTAACGAATGGCGGGCCCGCAGTTGCCGAGGATTAAATTTGATCAGTGTGGACATCGAGATTCATAGCGCCATTACGGCCATGATCTACGATCGCTTTTAGAGGGTAACTATACATTTCGCCGCCAGTGTACATGTATTAGGAGGCCTGAGCAACGGTCCCTTGCACGCATCATGGATATACACAGAAGAAAGTCCGTCATTCTAGTCTCACACACCAATGAAAGTACATTGAATGTATGTATATAGTTATACTGCCCCCAACTACCCTCAACTGGATGGGAGATGAAGGAATGAGCAAATGGTACCATGCTATAAAGCGAGGGTTCTGATGCTGCTGTACTGAAAGTGCCAAGAAAATATCATCGACGTTACAACTTACAACTTTTCCATGAGTTACGTAGTTGAAACGAGTTAGGAGTTAATGCGCCTAGAGTTTAATGACAACGGAATGATCTTAGTTGTTTGGATAGCCTACTTTTTGAACGGGATTTCAAACATTGTAGCATTTTACATTTTTGTTACAAAATAATTTTCATCTCTAATCAGTATGTGATCCATTGCACTATTTAGCTGTACTAATTGAAAATAATACGTCTATATCTTGTGATTTATGGTTGGCGTTCAGGCGCAAAGTAGCAATGAGCGAACAAATTGCGCTTGATGCGACTCGCGAGCATTTTCGACATGTTTAATGCGGATAAAGCGCGCACTCGTTACTGCACATTCGTAACGTGCAAGTGCGCCACGCGACGAGTACTGTCGTTTCCCGGTTGATTCATGAAGATATTTCACTAACACCCACCGGATGACATTTCGTTTCGATGGCGAATTGTTACCCGATGCCATTTTGTTCGATTGTGCTGTGTGCGTGCGTGTGCCGGCCAACGAGCGGCCATTAGTACGTATGACATTTCGGAATGCCAAATAGGAATCACAACCAAACAACCAACATTGCTGTTGCTTGTTGGGTGCAACAACGTATCAACGCGAATCAACCGACGAACAAACCGTACGAAACGAATGCATCTAGATCAAATCGACCTACTATTTACCGCGTCGATCTGCATAAACAATTCGAAACAAGTGGTCATTTGCGTTCCCGACATCGATGTGCATTTGCATATCGTGTTCTATCCATCCGCATATTTTCCGTATACAAAACTAGTTACACAATGTGAAGCTTTTTGTTCAAAATTAGATGAAAACAAATCTAATTTTAAAACTGGTTATTTTTAACGTCAAGCCATCAAGGTCCTGTGGCGCAACGGATAACGCGTCTGACTACGGATCAGAAGATTCCAGGTTCGAATCCTGGCAGGATCGTCTTTTTTTTTCTTCATTTTTTGATCAAAAACTTAAACCACTGTTTAATTCATTAATTCTAATCTGAACTTGCTTTGGGTTTGTTTTCTCTTTGTGCCCAATTTTTCTTTTCAACAGTCCTTCAGCGCCGTTGGTTGTGTGAAATAAGAAGACGAGTAAACTGTTGATCTCGAAGGCCCGGACGGGCGGGTATATCGTGACAGCTCACTTAGTAACCTTACTCCAGTTTTTCGTGGCCTATGCACTCGGTTCCGACAAGTCTTCCAATTTTTCTCTTCCGTGCGCAACGTTTCGAGCGTTCTTCCATTCCATTCGTTGTGTTTTCGAGCCACCGCCAGCTAGGCTTTCTCTATACTTGTCTACCCTCAAACCATCGCACACTTCCATGCTTCTTTCTTTATACAAACACGGATCGGCAACGTCTGCAACGGTATTCTGGACTAGTTGTTCCGCTTTTATTCTATTCGTGTAGTCAGTGTAGTGGCACGCACACTGAACACAACGGACGGGAATAAAAAGTTGAGGGGTCGGAGGCTTTGGGGTGGCGTTTTCGATGCGCCACAACGAAGCGCACCTGTTGCGCACCCAAAACTCTTCGGTGTAGATGTTATATGCTTGACAAAACTGAAAAAATGTTTGGTAATAATGTTTACAAATTGTTTTGTTTTGTTTGGATAATTTTATTCCTAAACTTCAGATTTACAATTTGTTATGATTTTTTTCACAACATTTTTTAAAGTAAATGTATACATTGGTTATTTATCTTTTAGAATCTATTTAGTTTAAATTTTTATCTCTTTTACATTAAGAGATATAAACCATTTAAAAATTAATTGTAATTTACTTACTTATATTTTTAGGGCCATGCAACAAGGGTCCTGTGGCGCAACGGATAACGCGTCTGACTACGGATCAGAAGATTCCAGGTTCGAATCCTGGCAGGATCGTTTTTTGTTTAAATTTTTTTAAAAACATTTTTATTATTTTCTTGAATTTTAATCTTCTTTTTTTAATCCTAGGGAAATAATTCCATAATCAAAACTCGTTACATCGTAACATCGTTCGTAAATTATTCGTCCCACCATAAATCATCATCATATCTCAACGATTTACGATCTAATACGGTGAAGGAATAAATAAGTGCAATAGAAAGCAGTTGGCAGGCGTGGATATGCTCGTTGCGGCGCGATTTTCATACTTGATTTAATGCAAATATTGCGTGCAAGCCACCATCACACCAATCATACGTTAATCACGAGATGTTTATTTCGTTTGCCACGATTGAAACAAGAACCAAACTTTTACAAAACAATTGTGAAAATAAACAAAACCCAACAAACGATAGGCATAACAAAAACAAAACACAACAAAACCTACGACTACTAGATTTTATTTTGAAAATAAAAACAAAACAAAAAATAACAAGCTTTAACATGCTAGATTTGCTCGAGCTTATAAACACTGCTGGTAAACGTAAGTTGTAAGTTCGAAGAAGTGTGCGTCAGTGTACAAGAAAGATGAAGCGTATTAACGCGAAACTGTCTTCGTGGTCATCGAGCGTGATAGAAGATGGTGCGGCGTGAAGAAAAAGAAGGCAATCTGTTCCCTTAATAGAATCGCTTCATTATAGAAGCGAAGAACATCAATCAGTTTCGCATTGAGATATTTATTGAACGCAATTAGTTAGTTCCTTTGGTGCTTTCGGTTCGGCGTTCTTCTCAGTGCTTCGCCGATGATTGTGATTTTTAGTTTTCGTTTCGAGTTAATATGCAACTGGTAATACATGAATAATTATCGCATCCGAGTTGTGCTTACCTCCATGACACCATGACGTGCTGTAATAAATAAATGTAAGTATAAATAACTGTTAGGTATCAACATTATACTTTAATCAGAAGTTACTTGTGCACTCTGTTATTAGAATCAATTACAATTACAAAAAAAATTGGTTCAGTATATTCACATCATATAATTTAGACATAAAAGGAGATGAGGATTAAGTAATTAATCAGAAAAAATTATAAAATATTGACGATCCTGCCAGGATTCGAACCTGGAATCTTCTGATCCGTAGTCAGACGCGTTATCCGTTGCGCCACAGGACCTTGGTGCTCAGCTTCTTAATTATTCCCAGTAAGAATTAAAAATTTAAATCTGAAAATTGTAATTTTAAAAAATTATATTGAAAAAGTAAGATTTGTCTTGCAAGAGGTCCTGTGGCGCAACGGATAACGCGTCTGACTACGGATCAGAAGATTCCAGGTTCGAATCCTGGCAGGATCGTTTCTTTTTTGTTGCTATTTAAATTTTATGGTTAATATTTGTGAGTTTATGATGTTAAAAAGTGATTATTTTTATGAAATATAAATAGTTGTGTCTGTAAACTTCGTCGGAGTTTTGTCAGAGAAAAACGTGGCATTAAAACGCCTCGTCACAAATCAAATCCAGCTGCAGCATAAATCATTCCCATTTTCTTTTGTCCGTCTCGATTATTTATTGCTCCTTTATGTAATCTACTCGTACAATATATACACATCCATCTTGACGCCGTGTCATGCACATACACAATTCACGACTTTAACTTGAAGTGAATCACAAACACAACGAAAGCACGTAATAACGAAACAAAACCAAATAAAACAAAATGGTTGCGTAGAAATAAAATAAGTTACATCAAAATATAATTATTGGTTTTCAATTGAATCAATTAATCATTGAATATATTATTTTATTCAACATAACCTAAAAATTATTTGTGTTTTACGTTGCGTGTAAAGCTTACACTGATAAACACTGTTAAACATCTTCAAGCATGTAATTATGAGTAATTAATTTGAAGAACCGCAGAACTACACAATCACCATGCTTATTGCAGCAAACGTGTTTCGATTATATTCTTTCGACTTTTCGTATTGGCAGTATTAAACGTTTTGGTTTTCTATAGCCCTCTGGCTTTATTTATTATTATCTTTATATGCTTGTCTGGTATCTAGACATTTACTCAAACATTTAAGAGTTTAAGTATCAGTGGGTACAATTAAAGACACTAACAATTTATAAGTTTTTTTTTAATTGAATATAATCTAATCTAATTTACTAAAAATTATTAAAAATATATGGTTACAATTATGAAGTTCGTCATCAAGGTCCTGTGGCGCAACGGATAACGCGTCTGACTACGGATCAGAAGATTCCAGGTTCGAATCCTGGCAGGATCGTCAACTTTTGCGTCACTTTTCGTTAACTTTTTTTTTGTTAACATTTTAACCTATTTTAGTGAAAGTCCTCTAGTGATAAGCGTATCAAAGGATAAAAACATAAATTCTTTTACGTACATTATTTCATTTGAATCATGTATCAAGCGTTTGTATGACGCGACGATAAACGGTCCCTAAGCGCTCGCCGCGTGCGCGTTTCCAAGAGGAGGAAGGAAGAATACCCTGCGCTTTTGGATACGAAACGATACGTTTGGTTATGTTAGTAAAGAGCAAAAATGCGGCCCAAAACACACAGATGCGTTTGTTAGGTGTTATATGTGTTGCCTATATAGTGTACTGGAGCGACGACAATAGAAATTGCCGGGTGGACTCGCGAAATGTATACAAACTCGCAAAGGACACAAAAAGCCATTCGTTTTATCGATAACATATTACCATGAATACAGTTTAAATTCTAACCTTTGAATTTACATTACGGCGCGTTAACAAAAGACGCGAAGAGAGTGGTCGAGCGCGAAATATGCAAACGTACACCGACGAGATAGATATGCTGGCTCAGAAATGTCCCAAATTCATTTAAACCGAACGATAATTTTTATTTTTTCTGCATCAGGCAAAAAATTAAAAATAATAAAAAAAGATATGCAAAACTTTTTTTTTGTTGTTGTAATATATAAATATGAAGCATTGGCATTGTGTTTGGTTGCTCGCATTCCAGTTTTGTAAGAGGAGAGAGTGATGTTAATGTATTCAACTAAAAGTACTCCGATGTTATCTATAATTTACGAGTTTTATGTTTATCATCCCCCTTCGTGCGCGCTTCCAACGCATTTGGAAAAGAACTAAATGGTGATGGCGATGCGGCGACGTACGTATTTCGGGCATTATGCGACTGTGCAAGAGTCGACGGCGACGTGCTGTGGTGGGGCATTAAAGGCAGCACCCTTCTCAAAATTGTGATCGTAAATTATGTTCTCTTTTTTTACGTAACGAATGGAAAATTGATTTATTAAAGATTTCAGATGTAATGTTCACATGGTGGTGCCAAAGCTATTATTCCAAACTACACCAAGCTACAATTTACACCCTTAACTCTTAAAAATTAAAAAAAAATTAGGTTTAAATCATAAACAATTAACAATAATAAAAAATGTTATTTTAGGTTAACAAACAAAAAAAATCGATCCTGCCAGGATTCGAACCTGGAATCTTCTGATCCGTAGTCAGACGCGTTATCCGTTGCGCCACAGGACCTTGAAACCCAAACCGTAAAACTACCACATAACAAACAAAACTTAAAATTTTATAACAAAAACTTTTGTTTTTTTCCCAAGTGGGGGTAAACATGTCAGTTGACATTTTGTAGTATTTATTCCATTTCGGTCTTTGGGTCTTCAACATGGATCTGCTTGCAATTTACAGATAAACGAAGCGTCGCAGTCCGTTCTCATGGTACGAACTGACCCAAAATGATTTACGTCCGTAAAGCTTGATAAACTCATATTCTTTGCTTGAGTGAGTAATATCTGCATAAAACCTCGAATAGGATTACAAAACGTACATAAATCAATATAACCATAATTTAATAAATATTTAAAAAAAATAAATTAAAAATTAAGTTTTAAGGTTAGGTAAGTAAAAATAATCCTAAAATTTTCATAAAATCAAAAATTATTTTTTTTGGGTAAACAATTTCTGAGAGTCATAAAAATATTATGCTGTTTGATTTGGTGAAAAAAAAAGATTTTAAAGGGTAAAATTGTTGATTTTACCACAGCGCTCTGTATAGGATTAAAGCGCTACTCAAAACTTTAAACGCTCATATCTTAAAACTTAATTTTTAAGTTCCAAAGACAAATAACTCAGATAATTTTCAACCTAATGACTTGAAATTTGGAATATAGCTAGGAATATACCTCGTCTATAAAAGTACAAAAGATTTTGTTGTTATATTGCCTAGTTCAATAGTTATTAACAATTATCTGACAATTTCCAGGCATTTTTTAAAACTTTTTACTTTAAAAGTGCGCCATTTGTCCAAAAATCAATAAATCGTAAAAAATCTTTCATATTTTTGTAGTAGTTATTATATATAATCAAAAACATTGATTTATTATTATTTAAATAATAACAGAACAAGTTAATCCTGCGGTGAAACTTATATAAAAAAAGACGCATTCGCAAAAACGCTGTACAGCCGCCATTTTGAAATAAATCGCACCAAAAAAATTATTGTAATTAGACATTAACATGTATAATCAAATCACGTTAATATTATTTTGTTTTATACTGAAGTATTTAAAAGAAATAGTATTTTGTGATTTGAAAGGTTAAAAAGTAGGGTTAGGTTTGTGTTCAGTCATCGATAAATGATGAATATCATCGTGATGCGACCAACCTCTTCAACACAACTCGATGTGTATCGATTCGTTGGAAGTCGAAACCGACGAGATCAATCTTGCAACGCGCCAAGGCGTAAGATGTTCAAGAGATGCAGCGTGTAAAACAAAACGTTAACGTTTTATTCATTACCATTAATAATAGCTGGGCAATGACACGCTCACAAACCAATTAAAAACCTTCGTACCGATAAACAGACTCCTCAGACGAGAAGTAAAAGAAACACGTCCAATAAATAATAATAAATACCGAAACATTTTATATATTTGCTTCTTTTTGTTTGCAGTTACAAATCGACAATTCAAGACACATTATGTTGCTTGTTTATCAATTGTAAAGAATTGGAAGTCTTTGACGACACCTGCGATTCGCAATTTACTCATCCTGGGCGACAATGAGGGGAAAATTTTAAAGTTAAGTTTAATATTCTTTATGCGGCATACGTTTTTCCGCATCGTGACGGCGACAATCAGAGCTTGGTTGGTTGGGATTGAGACGATGAGTTCGCTTGGTTACTACGATGGAAAGAAACAAAGATATGATGTTCGGAATTGGATAGTAAACGAAAAAGGTCACACACGTATGGAGCAAAATGTGGTGCGGCGAGGAATTTCTCCCTTCACGTCCGTCCGCGCCGAGACGGAATTGAAGCAAAAGTTTCGTCATTCCCGATGACACGAGTGGTCTTTATGGCCTTTACTGTATTGACAAAAGTGTCGGCACCGTTGCTCCCATTCCCCTACCAACTAGACTTCGTTACTTTTAGTCTTTACACACCAACCCCACAGTTCAAACATTTCAAAACCTTTGATTGCAAACGTTTTGCGATTGCCGCAAATGAACAAAAGTTTAGATTGATAAATATTCAAACAGTTATGTTTGTTATTAAATTTTAGGTTATAGACAAAAAATTGTGGTGGTACTAATTTTATTTTGTGGTCTTTAGACCACAAGCTGCGACAGATGGACATGGACAAGTGTCTTTCATTCTTTTACGTCTTTCACTCGTCTTTTGCTGCTGTTAGGGGGGGAATCGGGTAAACGAGCAAACTCCAAACCAAAGTAGAAGAGTTCGCCAATCGTGTTAGCTTGACGTCTCTGTCATCTAAAACATCTGAAGCCTGTAAAAGTTGAAAGATATCATCCGCAGAGTGTGTCATATTGAAGTTTGGTTATTGGGGGCAGTTATTTGTTATGGCAGACGTAATAGTTCTTCGTTTTCTTGCTATAACTCTTCACTCAAGATAAAATTGCGTTTCGGTTCAACTTATGTTCGACAATCAACAATCTAACCTAACTTTTTTCGTAACTTAAAATGTGTAACTTTGTAGGTTAGAAAATCTCAATGTGTGGTACGTGTCACATAATTCACTCACAATTCGAACTTTCGTTATTGTTTATGGACGCACGTTCAATGTATCACAAAGTACGTAATATATAATGCACACCTTGAGTCTGTCTTGAGCATTCAATGTCTTTGGGACGTTCTGTGGTATTATTCAGCCACGGTGATTCTTTAGTGTTTTGAACGTGTACGCATGTGGGCAGTTAATTTATGAGTAACTTCCACCTCAAAGCGACAACCAGCCACACATCACCAGTCGTTTACTATCACTCATTGACGCGCGCCGCCGTGTTATGGGACATTTATGAATGGGACATCACAGCGGTGCGCCAAATCCACACACAAAACCATCCAGGTTGTGCCTGTTGTTGGGGTGTGCGTTTGTGATGCGATCTTTAAGTGTACAATGGACGCAATATTTAACGGCGCGACACTTTGCTGATGTAGTTGATGGTTAAGTGCATCTGCCCAAATAAGAAATGTGATAAACGAGTGTATGATGAAGTGCACGCCAACGAGGAAGATTCACCCACCTGAAGTTTATATAACGACCACAATACACCGCATATTGCGTTTTGGTTATGTTTGGTTATGTTTGGTTATGTTGGGTTATGACACGATGTGAAAGTGTCGTGGTTGTGGTGTAAGACAGATTAATGTGAGACGTTCTACCAAAAGGTGCCTAAGATACCTGTAAATCTTTGATCATTATGAACACAGACAACTAATTTATATATAACGATTTATTTGATGGCGACGATAATAATACCAACATGGACCACGTGTAATATAGAAGCGCGTTTTACGCCTGCGCTGAATGGGTGGTGATTTCGATCTGGGGCTACTTGTCTTGAACGTGGTTTATGACATGCAGACAAATTGTCAGTGTTGTGATTTATTACAACTAAGCTTAACAAATTGGATGCAAAATAGGTAAACATTTTAAAGTTTTGAACGCTCACTGTAAATATGTATAACAAGTTGCCTAGGTTGTTTAGATGCTTGGGAAAAAAAAGAAAAAGTAATTGATGTGTTTTAATTACTATGACTGTTTGATTGTTACAAATTACACATTTATGTGGTGTAAACATTGAATGAAAACAACCTGTGGAATAATCCCAACAGTGAAGTCAACTCAATAACCAGCCGCGTATTAATAAACCGCGTCTAATCTAATCACTCAACCAGAGTGCTCGGTTAATAAAGTTTGACGGATGGGAGAAGAAGAGCGCATGATTGATGGCTGGCAACGTATTAATTAAAACTGGTCCATACAACCAACATCCAACAGCCAACAATATGCTGCATCATCATGGATTGTGTACGTTACACCTTAAACCCCTAACTTAAACTTCTAAACAAAAACAAAACACTTACAATCTAAATAAATAAATTAATAAGTTTTGGATTCAATTTTATTTCAGGACATAATATTTATAAAAAAAAAACATAACAAACTAAAAGAAAATTAACCCCAATGTATTTTATTATTGCTTTTATTTTGTTTTTGTGAATTTCAAAAACACGTCTTGGAAAATGGTCCACAAAGTGAACAACTGCTTTTGGCATTACTATTAAATTCAACCCCTAAAACAACCTCAAAGTAATTTATTTTAGCCATAGAAGTCTAATCCCCAAAGTATTTTATTTGGGCAATTTTGTCGTTTTCTTCAAACACCGCTTTGAAAATTGGTCATAACTTTTTCTCATGGTACTCAAATTCACTAGCCTATTTTTTTGTATACAGTTTAAGAGCTGTGCTTTATTGTATGACCAAATTTAATCCATTAATGTTCCCCGAAGTATTTTATTTTAGCTTTCAAAGTTGCGCAATTTCTGCGTTTTCTTCAAACACGTCATAGTACATTGCTTATACCTCCTCTCCTTATTAACCAA
>JARJDS010023839.1:0-15347 GCA_030264155.1 Atheta pasadenae | reverse complement strand
GCACTAGAAGATAAAATAAATAAATAAAATAAAATATTTTGAATATTTTTATCTGAATCAATTTTTATAAAATTAGTACATTCGTGAAATTTTCTTTACATAATATACATCAATTATATATCAGATATTTATCGCCTTGGTCTCTATTAAACTCTAAGAACTATTTAAACGCTAGACTATTTAGCCGGGAACAGAAGTTATCTATACAACATACAATTATTTATATAAATAGTTTAAAATACAACTAATTAAATCTAAAATTTCGTCACTTGGAAAATGTTGCTATCGGATTTGACCACAGCAATAATCGACGATATTTACTATATTTTCGTTAAGAATGCTTAACCATTATTAACATCCAAACGTTTCTCTTAACGTTCGTTAAATGTTTCGTTAATACATGCATTAACGAAACAGCGAATGTGTGAATGCCATTGATAAGTACGCGCAAATAAGATACAGAAAATAGAAAAACTCAACATGCGCCGTCACTTACATATCATAAATTACAGTAATATCAATATGGAATATCTAAATTTTTATAAATCTGATGCGACAAGTCGCTCAATCAATTAATAATCTCTTAATATATACATATGTACAATTGTCGCTTAGCTTAGTACAGTATCACTATAAATAAATGTCTGCTCTACATTTCGACCAAACATTTGTCAGACAGACAAAAACGCGTGAAATACATCGGACATTTCTCGCTTATTTGAAAACTTAAAGAAATGTCAAATGTGTTTGCCACGTTTTACATTCGACATGCAGAACAGTTACAACTTTACAGATCTTTTATGTTTAATAGAACTTTTTCGTTGTTTCAGGCGAAAATTATAATAAACTATCATAGTTTACATGTATATCAGGAACAAATTATAAATAAATACGCAAAAACATAAAATACTATAAAAATCAAAAAAACAAAAAAATATTTACACCAATCATCACGTTCAACATTAATCATGATTGCCGTATGATAATTAAATAATTTTTGGTTAGCGCATTTTTGTGGTTAAGTTGACCTAAGTAACAAAAATGCACAAACCTTACAAAAATAGTAGAACTTTAGAGATTTGCTAACAAAATTGCGCAATGAAGAAAAACAAACTCAAGTATTAAATAATATCACACTAAAGAGACAAACCGATCGTGATTTGTGACGTCCAGTATATCCTACTCCTATCGTCGATAAATACATCTTTTCGTCATTATTAATTTTTATCTTAACATCACGAGATCATACAATAGCTTGGCTTGCAGCTATCACTTATCAAAATATTCTGGCGAGAAAGTGACATTTTTAAATGTGAAAAAATATCTGTTCAATGTCACACACAGACCGTTGATATTATCAAAACTCGATCGAGATTTACAACAATTTTACCTTAATCGAGTATTATCATCACTAAAGCTGGACTTGTATTGTTTAGTCGGTTTGATATAGACATTACAGTACTACTTATTACACTGGCCCCTCCGCGAGCGGTACTTCTTTGTTTACGATTAAACTAGCACCGTGAGCACGTCTGCGCTCGCACTGCCGCAACCGCCATGGGCGTGTTGCGACGATGTCCGTGGTTTATTCACATTGATCACACTCTTACTGAAATCCTTGTGGCCGGAGGAGTCGTCAAACGCGGCAGTGTTTTTTCGCACGTCCGGATTTTGTGCTTTGTAAAGCATTATTTGGCTGCTACGATGCGTGGGTTTGATACCGTCGTGGTACCCAATATCATTGATCTTCAACGAATGTTCAGAACTAGTACCAGGAACAACTAACATACCCTTCCGTGAACCAGCACATTCTGTTTCAGAAATCATTTCTAGCATTTCACTAGAACTCTCATGAGGCAGTAAAGACGAAAGCGGTCTCACCACGCTCACTTTAGGCATATCTAAACCACAACCAGCTACAGTGTTGATGCTTGCTAAGCTGCCAACATCGTCTTTTAAAGGATTTGCATACCGGCGAAGGTTTTCTTCATTTTGTAGATTATTCTTTTCATCTTCATGATTCCTGTGGCAAGATTCCGAACTAGGGGATAGATTCATACCGCTAAGTCCTAAATTCCTTCTGCGTTGGCGTAAAAAGTACAAAACTGATAACCCAGCAGCGCATAATAATATTATTAACAAACAAACCAATGTTATTAAATATTTATTACTAGCTGGTTCTTCAGATACTAAAGCAGTTTCTACTTTAACTTCAACGATGGAAGTCAAAGCAAGTAAAGACGTCTGTTTACGAGAAATTGCCTCCCCAAGAATACGAATACCATCCAAAACACCATCGTTACCACTTAGTGTTACCTCCACTGAATCATTGTACTCCAGTTTTAAGTCACACAGCAACACTAAATCGTTGGGGAAGTCATTAGCTAACTCATAATTAGCTAACAAACGTCGAAGATCATTGCAAAGTCCTTCTACTGTGACGCCTCTAGGTAGTTTGGTTCTATCAACTAACAAAGTAAGTCGAGCACATGAGTTACTCAACACAGCTTGGTTAGGCCAACACGAACTAGGCGCCGGTAGAGAGGGTGGTTTAACCCTGCGTCCACTTTCTAAATCACGACATTCTCCATATGGATGGCACGGTGGTGTTAAGCAAGTTTCCGTTATTGGTACACACACTTGTTTATTGTTGCACAAATAGTTCGGATTGTTGTGCCCAGCACGACAATTACCAAGACCACACCAGATTCTTGTACATTTCACTGCGCCGTTGATACAAACGCAAGTGTTGCATTCGTGTTGCCACGTGGAGTTGTTTTCAAGGAAATGACCCTGCCAGTTACAGCTGCCTGGGAGTGGCAAGTACGATATATCATCAACTGCAACAACAATAACCAATGTAAATTATTTTTTTGCTTTCATTTTATTAATTATTTTTTTAAAAATGCATTTAACTTACATTGACAGCGTTTACCGCGTTTGCCCGGTGGGCAAATACATTGAAAATCTGCAACGCCATCTACGCAGGTAGCGCCATATCCGCATGGGCTTGATGCACAGTCGTTGACATTAATTCTGCAGTCTGGTCCAGTGAAACCATTCACACATTCGCACCAAAACCAATTAATACCATCGATGCATTTGCCACCATTGTAACATGGTTGCGGATTGCAATCGTTCACATCGTCTTGGCAATGATTGCCTTCAAAGCCTTCACGGCACAAGCATTGATAGTAGTCGCCATTGTTGACGCATGTTCCGCCATTGAGACATGGATTCGAGCGACATGCGGTTCTTTTTGATAGATGACACGTGGTACCATCAAAACCGGGTGGGCAACGGCAGATAAAAGTAGTGCCCAAGTCTTGACATGTTCCGCCATTTTTACAAGTTGAGTGATCGCAATGACTGTCTTTTAGTTGGCAAGTTTTACCTTTCCATCCGTTACGGCAATCGCATTGGAAATCAGCCACTTTGTCTATACATGTTCCATTGTTATGACACGGGATTGTACTGCATTCGTCAGTATCTAAAAAAATTAATTTAAATTTATTAGTATTGAAATTATTAGGCTGTATATATTATAGGACATATGTAGACTGATTGGAGGATTTATACTTACTTATATTGCAAAGAGCACCTTCCCATCCATCTTTACAAATACATTGGAAGGCGTTGATTTTGTCAATACAGGTTCCGCCATTTTCACATGGATTCGCAGTGCAGTCATTAATATCTGATAACAAAACAAAGCAGAGATTTAGTAAATTTGATTTAAGCATAGTTTAATTTCAAATGACTTATATTTAAAGTGATTACTCACTCTCATGACAGTATTTGCCCGTGTAGCCCGGTTTGCAGGAACACCGGTATCCAAAGCCCTGATGATTGACGCAGTGACCGTGCTCGCCGCACATATCAACGTCGGAGAGTCGGCCGCCGACCAGCGACGACAGCATGCAGTCGAATCCTGCAAACGCACCAAATTTAGGAATTTCGAAAAAACGGGCGCGTTACAAAACTACCGCCAAACCGCCGCTGAAGTTCAGCGGTAATGTTCCTACATGAACGTTTTGACTTTACGGCAACTTGTGCCTGTTACTCGTTACTTCACGGGCTCCATTTCGAGGCGCAGCGGGATGCGCCACAAGAGACCGCCAACCGCGCAGGCCAAGACCATGCGGTACCGCGAGGAAGACCAAGAAATTGCCTGTCAACCGACGCGTCACGGCGGTCGCGAACGTGCGTTCAGCACGAGTAATTCCAAAATTTATTTATTTTTTAACGAACATTTTACAAATCAGACAAAGTTCCCGAACCCGAAAGCAACGCCATTTTGATTTGTTTATAAATTGTTTAACTGAGTCTTACCATCATCACAGGGTGGATTTTCGCAGACAATCTTTGGTACGCTACAATTTTTGCCTTGCCAGCGTTCGTTGCAATGACAGTAGTATTCGCTTTGTGTGTTGAAACACGGGGCGTCGTTCTCGCAAGGATTGGGGCTACAATGATCGTGGTCGTTCTGTGGACATAAAGCAATATATCATATAAAACATCGTAACAAGTGCGGGGCATAAGCACTCGTGTTAGCATGTGTAGAACACCGGGAAAACAATAAACAATAAAATAATGAAGAGATGAATGCGATGATTGTGGCGCATTCGAGTGTGGACCGAGGCGGTGGGCTGTGTATCATTATGATGATGAGGCTCGCGCCGCGCGGTACGGCGCACGGCGCTTCTTATAAATTGTCCCTGCAGGCTGACCACGCATCGTGTGCTCGTGAACAAGTGTTGTTCGCGGCGTTTACACATTTAAACGCAAGCGCCAACGCGTAAACGATGCCATCAGCCCCAAGGAAATCGCTAAACACCCGATCATTAGAGATAATTTTAGTGGTCTCCCTTTGGTACTCTTAGCACCTCGTTGACAATTACCACAAAAAAAAACCACCAATCTCACACACCAAAATGTCATCATTATCCAATCATCCATTATTAATTTGTTTTTGCGTTGATTATTTTCACTTACCTCGCATTCGTGGCCAGTGAATCCCACGGGACAGATGCATCGGAAGCCATTGACTTTATCGTCGCACTCGCCGCCATTTTTGCATGGATTCGAGGCGCAGTCGTCGATGTCCGTGGCACAGTCGCGTCCTGCAAAAATTAATTGCGTTATATTTTTGCCGGCCGTATTAAATCTGCATGCGATGTGGCATAAACCCCGCACGAAATCGCGATAGCGCCTCGCGCTCCGCTTTTGCTTTATCGCATCATTCACACGTCGACGCGGCGATTTTAATGACACATTCACTTATTCCGCATCGCGCGTTTCGCACGAAGTGTTTCGGCAGATGCGATCAATGTTTATTTGCGTGGAGCGGAGGCAAACGAGTGGCTCGGGTGCCCCCAAGGTAGGTCATATGGTGGAGCCAGTGGGAGAGATAGATTCGAATCAAAGGGTCGTAAAATATCATCGTCGCGATCGCTATCCAAATCTTTTTAAATTTGCGTGCGCGTTCAGAGGCGCGATGCCGCCGTTAAGTGAATTTTTGTTTTTGTTCATCTGAAGGAGGAAACAAAATCAAGGTATACACAGCTCAGACAGTATTTGGAATTGGAATCTGAGCAGAAGATAAAATGGCGCCGAAAAGTTCAACTGGCAAACGGTTATACCTGTATATCCAGGAGGACAAGCGCAATGATAGTCGTTGACGAGATCGATGCACGTTGCACCATGCTGACATTGCCCGACGCAATCGTTGATGTTCTGATTGCAATTGTGGCCGGTCCAACCAACGCGACACTGGCAGTGATAGTCGCCGACATGATTATTGCAAGCTACCGCGTTGATACATGGATCCAGCAGACACTCGTCGGCATCTGAACATCAATCATGCAACAAACACAAACAAATTAACAACAACAAAACCACAAACAGTAGAATCAAAAATATCAAAAGTTAAACACAAACGAAACATAAAAGCAGGAATGCACTTGAATCAAACATACCATTAAGAAAAAAAGAAAACATAAGCAAACAAAAAGATCATTGTTGACTTTTATTAACTTACCAAATTGGCACAGGTTGCCCTCCCATGCAGGAGGACAGTCGCACCTAAAGGCATCCTCGAGATTGATGCAGGTACCGCCATTCTGGCACGGAGAGGAGGCGCATTCATCAATATCTGCACAAGCAAACAAAGAGCATTATTTTTTGTGTTAATATCGCCATCGACGGGACGCTGAGATATATACGACCGGACGGAGCGCCGTAAGACGCGCATACTCCGTCGCGCAGTCACCGGTTAATTAATAAAGACTTGATTGACTGCTATCTCTCCACGCGAGAGGAGAGCACCGACTTCTGACTCTTTGTATACCTCTGAGATCTCAGAGTATATCGTCCGATCGCTGAAAGATCTGGTATGTCAATAATCCCGAGCGCTAACCCTACCGAGTGTACCACCAATCAAAATACCATTGTGATACCATCCACACCAATAGCTTCAGTCCCCATAAACACACTGTATGCTTAGTAAACACTTTCAACGAGCAGTAGAGAGGATCAAAAAACATTCGGTTTGGTTCATTCATTTTCTGGTATAATTGTCATTCCAAATGAGGCGCAATTAATTCCCTGAGCTGACAACTCTCCCGGTACAAGTTGCGTTCGGCCATTTAGATAAACATCTCGCTAGTAAAACGCATGCCAACGACGACGCACGAAAACTCCGCTCTGGTAAAGGCAGCGCGCATTTTTCTATCCATATTTTATTCGACTTATCGGTAACTTTTGTAACAAAATTAAATGTTATGCTTTTCGCCAGGGACTCTCATGACTTTCACCTGTTGTGTTGCCTTCGCGAATCGCTGGCGCATGTCCGCACGCATTGCAAATGTCGACAAAGTTTAGCAAATGATTAAAATGCGTGCACATCGTGCGTGTTCATTAGCAAGAGAAAAAACGCGCAAATAAATGGTGCGCACGTACAATTTGGCGACATGAATAAGTGCACCGCGTGTCGAATCGTGTACACAAATGCGGGAAGTACACGTCACGCGCGCCCCCTACAGATACAACTACAACAACACTACACGAAGCCATTTTATGGCAATCGTTTAACAAATAACTAAAGTTTGGTGTCAACTTTAACTTAAGACACTTTGACTTTACAAAAGCAGGAGATGCAAGCTCGCCGGCGCGCGTGTGGCATTAGTAAAATAATCACGTGCACGAAACGAGAATCACAAAATGGACGTGGATGAACACGAGTGCGCATATACGTGCGACAAACGCACGAGCTTTCTAAATGTTCGAATAAATAGAGACACACATCAAATAAAAATCGATTGCATACAGTATGACATTAAAGAAAACCACACCGGAGAACGAAAATGTCACCTTGATGTGTTGATGAAGGTGCAAACACAATGTATACTAAAACAAATGGATTTTTTCCGCGCGGAGTTTATTGCGTTTCCCACGCGCGACGAATGTGTGTGCTTTGGCGTCGGGTGTCAAATGTTATGTGTACAAATGAAGAAAGAAACTAGGTGGCCGGGTGGTTTACCTAATCACAGCTTAAGCATCCAAACACACATCACGTCGGTTTTTACACGCCGCATCATTGATTCGTCTCGCTTTGGTGCGGAATTGAGTTTTCACAGGTTCGCATTTTATTCGCACCGCGTGTGTGCGACTTAAGGGCAAACGGTAAAAGGCGACGCCGCATCGATCATGATTCGATCGCGCGCATGCATTGCAGCCGCCGCCAAGTGATAATCCAGTTCGTACGTGTTCATTTCATTCACTCGCGCGTGTAAATAAATTATCGAAACGTTTCGTTTCGCCAAAGCTAATTTATTAACGATCAATTGCGCGCGCGCAGCGTGCACGAACGTTTTAATAAATCGATCTGCGCCGCATCGAGCTGCGAGCGCATTATCACCGAAGACTCGCCTCGACAGCGGGAGGAGAGCAAAGTAATGCCTTCAAATTACCAGATTACACGCTGGGAACGGATAAATGTTCCATTTCCAACAGCGACATGCGCATGCGCGCCCAGCTTAAACAGTTTGCATGTTATACAAAGCAACCAGAAACAAGAAATAACAAAATGTTTGTTGGCTTTTTGATTAATAGACGCAATGTAGTGGTGCAGCCGATTAACAATTAAAAATTTGTCATTGGAGCTTGCGGAACACCACAAACCACCAACGACCACGTCGCGAGGACTAACAGCTAAGGTTGAGGATTGAATAAAGAACCACGAGGACAACGGAATAAAAAGAATTGGTACTGAGGCTTGTACTGTACTGCACTAAGAGCGAGTTTGGTCAGACTTCGAACTGGCTAGGGTTTAAGCCGCATGCGATATAAGCTTCGTGTCGGATAAGGTGGCAGGAGAGGAATGCGAGGTCAGAGGTGAAGAGCAACTCCGCGAGTTGAGAAGCGCTCCACAGCGCGCTCATAGCACGCAAGTCCTGCTGCCGCTGACATACCGGATGCAAAATTTTTCTAACCAACACCAAAAAATCCTCACAAAGTCTCAAATTTAGTAAAT
Source organism: Atheta pasadenae (assembly GCA_030264155.1). Lineage (NCBI taxonomy): Eukaryota > Metazoa > Arthropoda > Insecta > Coleoptera > Staphylinidae > Atheta > Atheta pasadenae. Next base: position 6,814 of record JARJDS010023839.1, on the reverse strand, counting down.
TAATTTGAACATTTTGTATTTCAATTATTATTAATTGTTTGTGATAATTATCCCAATAATTTTTAGATTTGTGTGTGAAATCAAAATGAGACTTCAGACACAGTGTATACCGAAAAGATTAAAGCAAAGAAGAAGGCAAAGTGCGCGGCGCAATAATTAAGTCTCCCCGATGCACTTTGGGTGCCGGAGAACCGAAGTCTAGTCGAGCAAATAGATATAATAACGGGGGGCTGCTCCAGCGCGGTTACTTAAGTCGTGAGTGCGCGCGCGCGGGGTGATCGGCGGTAATTGCTAGGTAAAGCCGCTGATTTATACCGAACGAACGAACAACCCGAACCCGGCAACACCGCTCCGCCGCATTCTATTTTTATTTACGTGCGCTATTAATTTCTTGACGACGACGCCGCCCCTTCTTAACTTCAGTGTACGCAGAAAGCAGTAAGCTACATCAAACCGTAAACCAGGAACCTATCAATTCGATAATATAATCAATGAAATATTTGTTATAAAGTATCTTATGTGAATAAAGACAGAAAAAAGAACGTAGATTAACATCCAACCCTCTTACGCTTTTCTTGCGCTTGAACATTTTAGTATTTGAAATTAATTAAGTTTTAATCAGGAACGATGCGCGCGATCACGACGTCGTTGTAACTCCTCTTCTTCCTCCTTCATTTCTCCGCACTCGGTTTGCTATCGATCGCAATTAAGATTTTACGTAACTTCGTAATTAATCGTTTCGTTTTTCTGGTTCCAGAGCGCAGCCGCAACACGCGTAAACGTAAAGTCCAAGACAAACTAAAGTCCAACCGAAAAAAAATGACCATTTGTTGGCACGGCTCGGGCTTTGACTCGCTTTTAATTAAAAAACGTGTGTTGTTAATAACCTAACCACAGTAACGAGTTGCGCACCAGCACAACAAAATCACGTACAAACAAACGTGTTTTCTCATTTTCGTAAAATAAAAATCACACTGTATAGAAACCAACTTAAAGCTTAAATAAAGCTCGAAGCTTTCTTTGATAATAATACTTGTGTAATTACACGCAGAGTTTGGAATTTTAATTTCGATTGCGTGCGTTCGTAGACAAAATTGTAAAAATGCAATTCCACGCATTATCCGTTAGTTTAACGCGCAAGAGACAAATAAAGCTTGGTGGACAATAATTAGGTACGCATTTTAATTAATCCCCCATTAGCTCTAACCGCTAAGCGGTCGCAGGTGGACGTTAAACGCTCAATACTCAACAACTCGCCAAGAATGTGAATGAAAACCAAACAAAGAAATAGTTACACTTACCTATCTCGCACGTGGGTCCTGTCCAGCCTGGTACACATTCACATGTAAAACTCCCGGAACCTTCCATACATGTACCGCCATGTTGACAAGGAGCAGGCGCGCATGGATTATCCACCACTTCACAGTTCGTTCCCGAAAAACCCTCTGGACACGTACAACGATAATTATCCGGTGCGGTGTTTTCGCATGTGCCGCCATTTTGACACGGTTCTCGTGTCCCACACGAATTCAAATCTGTAAGTAACAAAATTACAAAAATGTACTAAAATTATTAAAGAAATCAATACCTATATAATTATTTCTATTATTTAACTGTGTTTTTAACTGTTTTTCTCATAAGTATTCACGTTTCATGCAATTGTTTCTCAAGTTTTCCATCTTTAATTTTAATTGTTTGCTTTGAACCGACATACGAACACTACTCATGCCTTGTGTTTGTGTTACAAGTGACGCAGGGACAGCTGTCAAGGAAAATATTAAGTAGTACGACGTTGTGTTTGTGTCCGTACACGAATTGAGGATGGTTGTAAGCGAAATACCGTGGGATCTTGGTACAGGTGCTGCGTGTACGAACAACAAAACGCAAGGACCTCAAAAACGCAGCACACCGGGCCCATCCGCATCATCACCAAAGACTGCTTGCTGCTGTGTTGGATGCTCTCGCGGTGCGGACGCAACGATGCATCATTTTCATCATCATGCATCATCATACAAAACGTGCGAGATATGCACGACGTCCAGATGAAGTCTTTAAACATATGCTTTTCAAAGACTTTTAACGCGTTTTTCAAAAAACATTTTTTGACCTACCATCACAATATTTCAATATAAGACTAGTAAAAACATCTTCCTAATTATTAGTAAATTATTTTAAAAAAAATTGTAACTTTTTAACTTTTAATTTTAACCAGGTAACCAACATTTATTATCTTCGTCCGTTATTATATGTTAAAAGACTAATGAAACGTTGTTACGTTGTTAGTCGTCGCTTGTACGACAATAAAAAGCGACGACATTAATTTATAATGTACCTCCTCTTTCTGTGTTTGTAATTTTATTATGTGTGCTCAGAGTTCTCTAGATGAACGGCCACAAAAGCTTTGGTGCTTTTATGTTAATAAATAAAATTAATTTCTGACGATAAAGACGATACCACAAACTTTCCTAGCGTTGGTTAGTCCAACTTCCTCGATTGTCTGCAGAAGCAAGTGAATCTCAAGTGCATTTCAAGTGACTGAATACAGTTATGACTTAATTGGTTGCGTAAGAGTAATTACTAAAGTTTTTTTTTGGAGGATTTTATAGAAATTTCTCGTGTGGAGATTTGAGAGCTTTGAATGGGAACAAGAGCTGTTTGGAATGAAATATTAGCACCTGACGTTTAAAAAAGGGACCCTTTAAGTTTCAACCCTCTTAACAGATTTTTTTTCTAAAATATAATACGTGAACTGTGGTGTAAGTATACAAAGTACAAAGTGTTTCTAGTCCTTACTTGTTAGTGTCGTTATGAATGGTGTTTTCTCATAGATGCTTAACTATACATAAAAACGGAAGTTTTATAATCTTAAAATGGAACTCCAGAAGTTCAGATTCTTTACTATAAAGCATAAGTAGCACTCGAATAGGGCTTTAAAGCCGGTCTAAAGATGGCTTAAGATGCTTATGCCTTTACAGCTTTAATATCTTTAATCATTTTAACGTTTTTTGTTTTTTTATTGTTTCCTCCCCATTTTAAGAAGACCAGACGCGATATTATCACATCTGTTTGTGTGGTGTGTTTGTCCAAAACTTTCTGTTGAGAATGCCAAAAAAAACCTCAACATAAATTCGTAATTTATTCGCGATTCGTTAACGCAGTGCTTAAATAGAAAAGTGCCTATTTTTCCGGCGCGTTCACAAGTTTACAAACTTTTCTAACTATAAGTTTAACACACCAGGCAAAACGTGTTCCGCGACGCAAACATTAACGGCCATTAGTCTCCGACGCGTACATAACGCGTATAAATAAAACGTCGTTTTATGGTTTCGATAAATTTATAGTTTTGCGCGGCTTGCGCATTATCGCTCTGGCGAAAGCTCATATTATCGCTACAACATGAAATGTGCAAACAAAAAAACCTTCCGAAGATGTTAGAGGACGTTAGGTAATTCACCAGGACGCAACTAATTGAAATTAATTTTGAATAATTTCTTGCCAACGCATTAAAATTAAATATTCCAAGCACAATTTAACTTCTCGCATTTCTGTAAATGTACATTAAACACGGATTAAATTAAGTGATAGAAGTGATTACGGACGGCATCGTAGCGAAAAAGTTAACGAAGCGTTATGAGCATGTGTCTAGATGGAAGGAAATAAATCTTAAGTTAAAAAAAAATTACACCCCACAGCACAGGAGAGGACATATACGTGATCAAGGGACAGGACACATCAATGACATGACGCATTACCACGACAGCTTTATTTAGTGGCTAGTCGTGCTTGAATGCATATTCATGGCACACTCAAAATTGAAAGAAAAATAAAAAAAACGATGCGAATTCAACAGATGGATTAATGAAATTAATATGCGTAACGTGACGCTGAGGACTTTCAAACATGCGGTGGACAACGCACTAGCCCAAATGTGATTATCCATGGACACGGGCACATGTGTGTCTATTTCCACCCTTAGATTTTGTGACCCTTTGCAATTGAGACATTAAAAACATAAAAAAGTCCTCATCCTTAAATTGTATCGCGTTAAAATAAAAAAAAAATACTATTGTACCTTAACAATTTTTCGAGGGGTTGAGAGTAGTTTAATTGTGGTATCCCGCATTACGTTACGGGTAATAATCATGGGGTGCTACAACTGAGGGTACGTTGTGTTTGTACGCAGTGTGTACTTGATCGTATGTGCCCGTCGTCCCTCTTAAAGTGTCGTGTGGCTCTACTTTCAATTCAATCTGTGTTTATATTGTGCGATACGCAGTGTGCGGATGTGCTATGATGACCATGACTAATTCAACCCTTTACATTAACTTTATATTTAAAAAACGCTTCAAATTGTAACATGTGTGGTGAGTTGAAGATAAACGTTATGTAATTCGTTTCACGCACAAGTGTGGTGTGGCAAGTGCGGCCTTAAAAGTTAGAGTGTGGGTTAATTTAATTCCTATTGTTGAACTTACCCTGATCGCAGAGGATGCCGCCCCAATTCGTGTCGCATATACATTGCCATGACGATCCATTGCAGTAACCGTGTTTACATCCGGGATATGGTACGCATTGGTCACAAAATTCTCCACGCCATCCACTTCGACAACTAGAAACAAAAATAGAAAATTATTAAATAATTTACAACAAAAACAAAACAGTAAGTAGCGCCATCTAGGATTTACTAGTTTTTAATTCAAGTATATTAAAATTTGTTGTTTTAACTAGATGTTTCTTTGGATTATTTGTACACTTTTGAGTTTTGAGTTGTGTTACTACCAAAGTAGTTTTCTTCATTATGCTGCTTGGGTGGCTGCCACCGCACCGGATCACGGATGAGATTCTCTACGATCGTGACTGGATGTATGCCGACCAGTTCGGCGTCCACACACCCATCCAACATTCACACAACCCAAGTGTTCTTCAATGTTGGATGTGTGGACCACGATGGACGGACGCGGCTGAAGAAAGCAGCAATTTTTCCCTGACTCGATAACAGCGCACAAATCAAATTAAACGCAATTATTCTTTGGTGTGCCTCGACGGTTGCCTTTGAGAGAGTGGTAACACATTTGCGACACAAAGACGAAAAATCAAAAGAAACGCTTACAAAACAACAACGCAACAGTCACATACAGACTAAGAAAACAAAAAACTTCTTTTTTGGTTTTTGCTGTGTTTTGCATCTTGAATTGCTGCTTTCAAACAAACCCATTCGTTGGAGAGTACAGAAAAGAAACCCATAATTTACTTTTGTGGACAAATGAACACAAATAAGTAAGAGAAAAACCAATTCCGGCTTTTTATGCTTTAATTTGTTACGATTTCGTAATGTACCCATGAATATGCAAGCCAAGAATACAAGTACAGTTGTATTTTGTGCACAATGGTATTTTTCAGAAACAATTGTAGGTTATGTTATGTGTAAGTAGTACTTACTTGCATTCCCAAGGATGGTCACATCGGCCATGTTCAGGATGGCAGCCATCTTTACATTTTGCTGCAAAAAAACACAAACAAATTAAAAAAACTAATAAAATATAAAATTGTATTGAAATCAAAACATTGTAAGCATGTTTTAACTTAAGTAGTCTGAGCGTGGTTAACAGTGAGAAAGACAAAATGGCGTGTTTACAGCCATTTCATCTCGTTGCAGCGCTTCTTAATTGTCATTAACTGAACTTCCCTCTGCTGAGGTTGTGCTTCATGCACTTAAAAGCAATACTCGTCGATCACGAAATGCAAAAGCTTAATAGAACGCAGTTGTTAACTTAACAACATGGCGCGCTGCAGCATCACGAAAAAGCGATTCTACGAAATTAGCTCGATGGCTCAACAGAATTCTCTTCACCACCTCCAACAACAACAGCAAAGTTGTGTTTCTCACTACACTAGTTAGTTAGTTTCATAGTTCTAACACGCCATTGTGATGAAAACGCAATGGCTGTGAATTGTGAACTTACCCGTCTCGCAATTGTTTCCTTTCCATCCTTCAATGCACACTTTATCTCCATTGGAATCGCAAGTGTAATGGCCGAATTTGTCATCGCGAGGCCGGCAGAATTTAGTACACGTGGCATTGTAATAATGAGTATTGCACTGCACACGCACACGATACGTAAGTCTTGCCTGTCGTCCTTGAAAGTCTAATGTGTGCCAATCTGCACTCGGATCGATTATTCCTGAATATGTTGCTTCTTCTATCAAGTTGTTACTCACTAAATAAAAAAAAAACATTTTAGTAAATTATTTGAAAACCCTTAGAAACAGATTATGCTCCTCAGATAAAATTTGAGTCGTACTTGAATCCAAACATAATGATAATGTGTGTGGTGTGCGTCAAAAGAAAAATGTTTGAAGTGCGTAGGTTTTCGAAAGGTGGCTGAAACGCACTTGAACGCATCATCATCGTTTTTACCAGAAGCACCCGAGTCAAGAATATTTCAAGTGTATGTACACAGCACCCACGGGGGAAGAAGTGTTGATTGTTAACTGTTAAGTTAACGTGAAGACAGGAACACAAGTTGTATATTGTAAACACGATGAAGATGTGTGCCGCGCATTTCGACGATTGTCAGACGGATTGGATTGGTGTCGCGAGCACGTGTGATTTTTACCGTTTGCAAGAGTACGCTGTGGTCGGAAGGACTTCAAATTGACTTGTAAGATGCTGCACCCACGCAAGTGCACGGTTTGCCGCCCGCAGACGTTGTCGAACACGACCAAAACCGTGTACAATGAGAAATGTGCAATATACAATGTTCAATTGCAGCACAATGAGCTTCAAACAACTTCAAAGAGCTTTAAAGAGCTT
>JARJDS010023801.1:0-21794 GCA_030264155.1 Atheta pasadenae | reverse complement strand
CAAATATGAAATCTGGATCGTGGTTCCTTTGGCAGATAACTGGTAAAAAGTCTTTCAATTCGTCTGGCAAGATGATAGAACCCTCAAAACTGTTTGGCTACTTAGGAAACAAAGTATATCAGTTCTCTAAATAATATATACAAAATTCAGCTTTCATATTATAACGAAAATATATATTCAAAATATTAAAATTTAGGGATGTCTGGCGGGGATTTGCACCCATACTAAGTGTCTGGCATTGAAAATCGCGAGTTATAATACTGTACTGTACACTAAGGGAATTGAGTGTCATAAATTTAAAAAAATTAGGATAACATTTTGTACATCTTTGTTTCCATTTATCTGCCAAAGGAACCACGATCCAGATTTCATATTTGAGGATTGTTCTTAACTGTGTTGGAGACACACATAGAGAAATTTTCAACTTTCCTAAAATAACGAAGGTCTGGCAGTCGCTGGCTCTTGGTCTAAAATAATCTGCCCTTATTTCAGGATATTGATCGAATCATTTTTTCTGAACAACGCCGAGCTAAATACCGGTTGATTGACGATGACTCTACTAAAGCATTGCCCACATTACGTTCAGATAATAAAAGTAATTATATACAAATTTGTGTTAATGCTATTATTAATTATTTAAAATTGACATTATTATTTGCAGTTTTTCAACTGGTACACTTTACACATTTCGAAATATCAGAGGCATATTATCGAGTTTATACAAAATATCAATTAGCTCCAAACAAAACAACTTATGTTCATTTAATACCAAAACTAAACGATTTCATCTTGTTGTGCAAATCAGCAGGCCTGCATCGTCGCTGGGAGTGGGAATATGTAAAGATAATGTTTCGGTTTGTACCTACAAATGAATTGCAGAAATATCAGATTGTTTTTGATGCTGACTTAATTGAGTTACAACTGAAACATGTTCAAGTTGCGTTTATATTTTTGGGTCTGGGATTGTTGATATCTTTGGTTGCATTTGTAAAGGAATATTTAATTATGTGTTTAATTAGTCAATTAGTCTATATCTAAACAAACGAATTAAAATTTTAAACGCGTATATCTCAAAATTGCTTTTTTAAGTTGCCTAGACAAATAATTTCGATAATTTTTAACCGAATGACTTGAAATTTAGAATAGAATTAGGTTCATGTGTTAATAACAATAATATGACAAGTTTTTAAATACATTATTCACTTTTTACTTTAGAAGTGCGCAAATATACCAATATACTACAAATTCTTAGCTGTTCTGATGTAGAATCATAAAAAAAAATTGTTAAAAATGATAATTAACAAATTACAGAAACTGTTTGTCTCGCCGTGGACTTTAACATAAAAATACACCATTGCAAAATAAAATAAATCAATTAAAAAAAATTATTGTAATTAGATACTAATATATATAATAAAATAACGATATAATACTTATGTTTTATTTTTTAATAATTTTGTAAAAAATCCACAACTGCCTTTTTTTGGTCTTAAAGTGGCCTAACTCTTGAAATCTAACATAGTGCTTTCCACAATTGTAAACTAGATAAAAATATTTATTCAAACCAGCAACTGTGTTATTGTAGAGTTGAATATTTAAATAAAAAAAGTATTTTTCTGAACAATAACAAAACATGAATAGTTAATTGACTACATATCTATTGATTGTGTGCCTTATTATCAAAAATTCATAAAGGGATAATTAACTATTAACTTTCCCAATAAAAATAACAATCCTTAAGTATTGCAGTCGCACGAAAAGCAGTAACTAAGGATGATCACAACAAATCAAGCATCCTCGTTAAGTATTCTTTTGCGTTTATTGTTTTCTATTATTTATCAAAGCGAAAAATGTATAATCCTATCAAACCTTAATCAATACAATGAAATATTCCTCGCAATATCTACAAACTCCACTTTGCAAAACACGTTTGTGATTGATCCACCAGAATGCATCTTGGGATGTTCCCACTATGTCCTTCACGATCCAACCGACAATGAACCATCTTGGATTAACAAATGCCTGCTACAAAATGGCGACTACAAATTCAAAGCTATAATTTTACTAACAACACAAAATATTGAAATGTATACCGGAAAGGCTTACGCTAGTGATTCCATCTTTATTTATCGAACCAACAAAGAATATTATACAATTGCAGCTTTTGCAGATTGGGAAGTAACGGAAATCATCGTATGGAATAAATGGTGCATTAACACCAATCAGTTTGTCGAAGATAAACACAATATTTTGGATTTTTTTGATTATAAATGGAAGTTTGCTACAACTAACACAGCTGCATTTAAGTATGATACTATCATCCCAAGTTATCAAGTTTCTGGTGATAGATATACAGAACCGTGCGGAAGTGATTATCGCACATTGGAACATTTTTTCTTAAAATATAATTTTAAAGTTATCGATCCTTTGAGTAACAGAAGTCTGGATGATGATATCGATGAAGTTATTTTTATTTTGGATAATTTCGAATCACACATACCAAACGTTGTTTATTCGTATCCAATGACAGGATTGGAAACAACATTTCTTGTACCAAAACCAAGGTAATTGTAGTGTTTATAACGAGTGTTCGGGCTAATTTTGAACATAGGATTTTTATACAAACCGTACTTAATTTTTTTAGAATGTATAGTGATTGGTTGCATTTTGTAAAACTTTTTACTCCTTTAATGTGGTTTTTCATAATTTTGACATATATAACAATTGGTGTTTACTTCTGGATTGTCAAAAAATTAAATCGGTAAATATTTAAACAAATTATAATATTAACAACTTATTGTTATTTGCAAATTGTTGTTTTTTACTTTTAGATATGATAACGTACCTACATTTGAATCAGTAATGTGTTTCTTTGTCATGAATGGATTTAAAGATATAGAAATTCCAAGACAAGTCATACCTCGAGCTATCCTTGGTTTGTTATTAATTCTAGGACTTTTATACGGATCTTTATTTTCTTCAGAGATAGTCAGCAAAATGATTGCTCCCAGGTATAAGTTTTTAATTACCACAAATAGTTTCATCAATTAAATTTAAGAAAAATTGTTACAGTTATGAAGGATTAATAACAAACATGGATGAAATGGTAAAGTCAAATCTTAAAATAAGAATAGATGATTCATTTCGACAAATACCAGAAAGAGAAATGACAGTATGTTAATTTATTTATTGTTATGTAAAATTATGACGTTATGACCTTGTTTCAGGATGTTGATCGAATAATTTTTTCTCCTGAACGAAGAGCAATAATTGAATTATATGATGGTGATGAAATGAAAGCAGTGCCCACAATGCGTTCTGAGAATAAAGGTAATTATATAGAAAATTACTTTAAAGCTTATATATAATATTTAATATATAAAATGTTTATTTACAGTTTTTCGAATGATACACTTCACTCATATTGAAATATCCGATGCACATGATCGAATTTATACTAAATATCAATTAGTTGATAACAAAATGATTTATGTTCATTTGGTACCGAAACTAAACGAATTTATGTTGCATTGCAAAGCAGTAGGGTTGAATCGTCGCTGGGAATGGGAATTTGTAAAAAATGTGTTTCGGCAAGTGCCTACAAATGACATGGAAAAGTATCAGATTGTTTTTGATGCTGACTTAATTGAGTTACAACTGACACATGTGCAAGTTGCGTTTATATTGTTGGGTATTGGGTTGTTGATATCTTTAGTGGTTTTTGGGAAAGAATATTTAATGATGTGCTTTCAAAATCAATCTATGTTTATTTAGATTTTAAACTAAATGTTCACAATTTTACTGGAAATTTCGGCAATACTAAAAGTTTTAGATTTATTCACAACTTGTTGTAATAATGTGATGTTTTACGTGTAAAGGCGTTAAGATATATGGTCAAATAGGGCGTAGGCCACCTGCGATTTTGTGTTCTTAAGAATTAGGGTGACGGGGTGACGCATAAGATAAAACACACACAAAATCAGTAACATTCAAATAATAATATAAGTATAATTATGTAGAACTTGTGTTTTTCATCCGCAATTGTTTTTGTTTTTCTCAACAAGGAAACACAATGTAATTTAATTTATCACTGTAATCGACAGTTAGTACATAATTATCATTTTCTACATTAATTTATGAATTAAGATTTTTGTTTTAAAAATACTACAAAATATACCGAAATAATTTTAACGTGATATTCACTTGGAAAAAAATAAAACTTGAAAATGTATAAAATCTTACGGTTGAATACCCCTCTACTAGAACTCGTTGCTATGGCTTGTTGATTTCTACCTTAGCAACGGTCTATGTACAATAGTACTCTGACCATTCACAGCTCGTATAGAATATATATTAGCTGTATACTTGAAAATATATAAAATACCATGTGTACGAGACACAGCGTTGATTCTATGTTCCGACCCATTACAGCGTGTTTAGAACATGTATTCGCTGAACACTTGAAAAGGTATAAAATCTTACGTTTTAAATCCCCCCCTACTGGAACTGGTTGCTAGGGCATGTTGATTTCTACATTAGCAACGGCCTGGGCATTCTTATGATAGTCGGCCATCATGAATTTACAGTGTGTACGACACAGCGTTGTCTCTTTCTATTCTGATCATCGCAGCGCGTTTAAAACTTGTATTCGATGAACACTTGAAAATGTATAAAACCTTACGTTTTAAATTCCGCCTACTAGAACTTGTTGCGACGGCATGCTGATTTCCTATGACTCTATTGCTCTTTTTTATGAAAACTCTGGAATTGGCACAAAACACTGTAAACTAACTGAATGACAAAATATTGTTTTTTTTTACTGATTATTTGGTCAATTAATTTTTAAACGTTAATTGCTCCTATTTGTAAATCATCATTTTAATCCCTCATCATAATATTGCTTGTGAGACGAGCTTTTTTGTTATTTTTGTTTATTATTTTTTTAAATTTAATGCTAAATGCCAAACAAACATAATTTGTGATTCCGTGCGTACTTGGTGTAAACCTCCGCATTATAATAAATAAAATGTCATTTTTTTATAGCTACCACACTCCAATTTTCAATTGCATTGTACTATTCGATTGGTAATGAGTTCATCTTTTTGAAAATGTAAAATTCGTATATTTTTTGTCGTGGCAAAAAGTAGAAAATTTTAAGTATTTGTGTGCACCCCATGTAATTTTCATATAAAATTTTGATTTTGATATAATCACGTTACTTAAATTTTAATTTAATTACAGTATTCGGCAGCTAAAGAATTGATCCTTCCAAAAAATGTAAAATTATTATACTTCTTCGGGCTGTAAAATAAACTTTGTTTTATAGAAAATTCTGAGTTTCGTATTATTTATACATATTTCCATTTTGCTGATTAAATTGAGATGCTAACTAACAAGTTCAAAGTTCCAGTTCGGTGTTTCGTTTGAAAATGAATGATTACTTGAAATACGAGTCTTAAACAAAATGATATTTATCAAATGATGACATATAAACGAAAATACGTAATGATAGTTAGTAAAAACAAAGCAGAAGTGTTTATCCTGTCGATATTTTTAGACGTAATAAATGGAACAGAAAATGGTTCGATGATGCCGGCGCCAAAACTCGCAAAACGAGCGCAGCGTCCCGCCAACCCGCCGTCTTGCCGCCAAGCGGCGGTGCGCGGCCCGGCGCCAACGGCGTGGCGTCGCACCCCGCGGCCCCGAAGACGCGCCATCACGCCCGCCGGCGGCGCGTATTCGCGTCCCGCGTGCGGCGCTACCCGCAACTCGATAGCTCGTCTAATCCTCGGCGGCAGCGCAACAACGAACAAGCGTCAATCGCAGCCGGCAGCATGACGAGGATTGTAGTGTTTAGTCTGTGCCTTTTGCTCACCGTCAGATCGAGTAAGTTTGCCCACATTAAGTCTTTGCCAAATCAAACCTCTTGAGCTGCAATCTCTTCTCACGCACAATTTCAGTCTCCTGCATCGACTGCTACAGCTGCATCTCCACCGAGGACGAGCATTGCCTCCACCCCGATGAAGATCAAATAAAAAAACAAAAGTGCGACAATGACGGTCTGCGGAAGACCGGCCAGTACGCCACCCAGTTGAACAGCGAATTCAAACAGATCTTTGACTACACCACCATCGAGAACGCCATTCCGCTGAGTTGCCTCAAACAGGTCGTCATGGGTGAGTACGCCGCGCAAACTTTGCCGCCTCTTTCACCCTCCGTCGAGGTCGTCAAACTTGGCGACATCATAGTGCTTCGCTTCAGTGATGAACCGCGCAAAAGTGCATCGGATTTGGACGCGGCTCAAAATCGATATCAAACATCGTAAATGCGAACACTTTTTGTGTTGTTATTGACATTTAGACATCCTGAAATTTTCAACCCCGTTAAAGCAAGGGTTAAATGTCACCGTCGCGTTTCTGTGCACAATTTGTTCTTGAATCTATTATATCAAAGTTTAAACTTGGGCTAACTTTTTGTCATTTTGTGATCTAAACATGGATAATGCATTCAAACTGCCTGCCAAAACAAAACAAAACAAACCGAAAATACTGTCAAAGCATTTCCACAATTACCCAAAACTCTTTATAGTGTTGCCAACAGTTTACTTTAATTCCAGTTAAAGGACAAGAGGTCGTCTTCCGCGGTTGCCAACTACCAAGAGATACACAGAACCAACTGGACGTCTGTAAGAAAGTGTACGACATACAAAACAAGAACAACGTACACGTGCTGCATTGTTCTTTGTGCGACTCGGACGGCTGCAACAGCGCTCCTGCTCTTCCCAGTTCTTCCCGACTCGCCGCCCTCGGTGCGTTCCTGCTCGGCGCTTTGGCGCTCATATTGTAGTCTGCCTGCGATGCGCGCTTCTGCTGTAGGCGTCGACCGACTTAGTCCCGTTCCGCGAAGCATCTCGCTCCAGCCGCCGCCTCTGTTCCCGAAACTGGCGCGGGGACAGCCAAATGCGACTTAGATGGTATACCCACCCGATATTTGTACTACTTTCGTTGTGTCTTGTCTAGCCGAGTACCAATAAACCAGAGTGCTGTCAAACCACTTCCTGCGATGACGAATTGTTGCCATTCCTCAACGACCAACTCTAGTCCTTCAACAAGAGGAACAATCATTATTTTTCATGCTAATTGCATGAATGAGAAATGACATCGGAAACTAACGATTTCGCAATCATTGCTTTAATAAAGCAGTTTTTCAAATACGGCTTTTACATTTTAGATGATGCAACTGCTGTTATCAGTTTTTGGTGTATATTGAGTTGCCTATGTGCACACACTGAAATGGAATTAAATCCCAAACATGAAAACGAATTGCGACTTGAAATTGATTGAGTTTTTTTTACAAATAATCATATTCTCGCAATATTATTTAGACAACAGCAACATTTTAGTACCGTGTAGTTGTAGTTGCATAGGTTAAAACATTGATTGTTTCAGTTAATTATAACATTTTGCTATTTCCAGTCGAACTCAAGAAAATAAATCGTGTATAGCGTAGTTTACTATAATTTATTTATATTTCCACAAGTATCCTCAACTTATAATTCCTATTTTTTTCAATGCCCATAAAATAATAACAAACAAAAAATAATAATAGTGTTCTGGTAATAATTTTTATTTGATTTGATTTTCTAATAAACCAAAAAATTAAAATACGCAATAAATTGATTAAATGAAAAAATGAAACACGAGGTGTTTCTTATCACATGATTAATACCTAACAAGTGATGATAAATTGTGTGATAATTGCGCAATTAGTTTTTTTGCTATAATCTAACAAGTATTTATTAAGCTATTCTAGAAAATTAATTACGTTGCGTCTACTAATTACACAAATTCTCTTTAATGTTATCCTTAGACCTACTCGTAAATTGTAGGTTGAATAGATTCAGCATTCTATAATAAAACTAATAAGATTCATATTCGAAAATTGATCTCAAATACACGAATTCAAAAAAAAAATTCTGAGAACGTTTGTATCTTTATAACCTCATATCTTCTTATTTATTCGTTAAAACTATTTTGCATTTTCACAAGTTGTCACACAACTATTTTATTTCAAATTGACGTTTAAATGATTAAAATCGATTAATTAGTTTTGAAATTATAATCGTTTTTATAAACCGTCGCAAATTATTTAATCAAAATTGTTAAATTTAGTTTATATGCGAGTATCTCTTAACTTCTAGCCAATAAATAAATTTCACAATAACCCTATAAATTTTTATTGTTTATCTTTCAATTTTAACAAAAATGGCGGCAATATGTGTTTTTTTAGATGAGTTATAACAGTTTAAAATTAATTTTACCAAACATGTCTCTATATGCGTTAGTAATAAACTCACAATGGCGCAGTTTTGTGCGTATACGTTAATTTCATTTAAACAATTTAAATATTTAGGACAAATTTATTATAAATACTGTTAAACAATTAAATGAAGTACTTGTACAACCAATAATAATATAGGTTTTTTAAAAACTTTATGAGTTATAGACGCTTGATTACAAATCCAAAAATTATTTTTCTATAAACTTATCAAATTTCAAACCTATATATAATTTAATTTTATAATTAAAATCACATGCCAATAATATCAATTGTAACGTAGGTATTTCTTTTCAATATGACGTTTAGATGATTAAAATTGATTAATTAGTTCTGAAATTATGATCATTTTTATAAATTTTTCAATAATTATTTCAATTTTTAATTAAAATGGCGACGTTATGGTAACCTGTGTTACCTCAGATGGCAGTTTTTAACTTTAGTTAAAACCGTCATACTTCAAATTTCAAAAATTCTAATAACCAGGAGGCAAACAAACATAAGTTACAGAAACTTATTAATGTGACTAACGCGATTAATTGATAAAATCAATGAAACGAAACTAAAAATGATGAATTTTCTAAACCTTTACGCTATCTGTGCATTACTACCATGCAATATATCAAATAGTTTTCTTATCATCGAACTATCAATATTGCATTTTTTCTTTTCCATATCTCCCCAATAGTTACTATAAATTGGCGTGCGTTTTGGAAGTAGAGGCACAGCTTACACCTTCTGTACTTGCTAAACAACTAAATACAATTATATCAAAATGGCCAAAATCGCCCTTTTCGTTGTCGTCGCATTGCTTGCATTGGTGAGCACTGAAGCCGTCTTGAAGTGCCTTAAATGTGAGCCGCCATGCAAAGCTGATTCTGATGCAAAGTCCGGAGATTGTACAGAAGAACAAAAAGTGTGTTATATCAAGGGTGATCCCTCCAAAGGTATGTAAATATTTAAAATTGTAAACGTAATCCGGTATAACTTAAACTTTAAATTAAATCTGCAGAATCCTGGACTCGTGATTGTGCGGTAAGCGAGGCTGCCATCTGCACTGAGAAAGAGGACGACACTCATGCCTGCTCTACGTGCAACGAAGACGATTGTAACTCCGGCTCCTTCGTGACTGGTTCCATCGTGATGAGCGTTGCTCTTGCTGCTATGGTCAACATGCTTCGTTAAGCAATTATCGCGCTGGTCCTGCCCAGCGGGATACGCAAATAACCTTTTAACAATTCATTGTGTTTAAAAAACCATGCATTAACAATAAATATTTAACTGATACGTATCTGTGCAAATTATTTTGTAATACACACGCACACATGGATGATTCAATCGATCGATCGAATTATCTATGGGTCTATCTGCCTATCTGATTTCCCAAAATATCCTCCAATGTAACGTGACCGCTTATCGGCAATGCAAACAATGGTTCAAAACGTATAAAAAGCGAGAATCGAAAAAAAAAACTTATACTGAACATCCAAGTCAATACAAAGTGATTTTTTCCAATCATCACAACTTCATTCAAAATGGCCAAAATCGTACTTTGCCTTGCTGTCGCCATGATGGTTCTTACCTACGTCAGCGCAGCAGAAAGAAAGTGTTTCGTGTGCAACCCCTGCGAAGATATTGCTGATGAAACCTCCGTAAAATGTGCAGCTGACCAACCTGGATGTTACATTAAGGGCAATCCAGAAACAGGTAAGTTATTTTGTTGGAAATGATAATTAATTCACCATAACCAAAATGACGACAATGCGAGTAAAATATGATTTTATTTTTTTTATTTAGAAAAATGGGATCGTGGATGTGCTAAATCTAAAGCCGACGCTTGCGGAACTGATGAGGACACGTGCAGCTACTGCGATGATGAAGACGAATGTAACTCCGGCTCCTTCGTGACTGGTTCCATCGTGCTGAGCGTTGGCATGGTCGCCATGGTCAACATGATGCGTTGAGGTTAGGTTCCTATCGCCATCAGCGTATGGACACGCCATTTGCATTTAAGTCAATCATGTCTTTGTATGAAATTTTCAAATAAATAATGTACTAATTCTTAATTCTTTTGTTTATCATTTACTATCGAACCACAAAAAACAATAAAAATATCAAAGAGTATTCAATATAAAAAAAACTCAAATTTTATTCAAAAAAAATGTTATCAAAAGCAATAGAATAATTAAACATTACAGGGAATATTAATATTTGTAAAACAGATCGGTTTAAACTAAATACGAAACACACCTGGAAAGTATTGAGCAACGTTTTTTTTTTTGTTGATAAGATGTGTATTGACACAATCGATGGCAAACAATATCGATGTCGCCACGTGATTGTTTTCACACACACATGCACGTTTTTATTGATTTTATCAAGCCTGATGTAATATTGGTCCAAATAAATTGTACAATAAATCGCATTCACAAAATATCATCAACTAATATTTATTTGATAATTCTACACATCATTTTTTTTTAATAATTTGATATAGTTTGACAAACAATTAAATAAAAAAAACTTAAAATATGTTTTTAATTTTTTGCAGCAAAACAATGCTTGCCAAAAGACAGGCTAGATTAAAAGTGGTGTAGTTGTTACCAGGGGCGGCGTTGCACAAATCTTCACTGCAAGTTGTACAGTGTTTCGTAATTGCCGAGTTGCAAGCTGCGTCAGGCCCGCATTTACGAACCACGTTGTAATCTAAACAGAAATGATTCATGTAATGCGTTTTTATTTAATTTAAATAATTAATTGCTTACCTGTCCACATTTTAAGACAAACTAATCCTGTCTTACAATCTTCTTGTATTGCCGTTGATAACGTGTCGCAACCCTTGCTGTCGCCGCAATTGTAACATTTCAAAGCTGTCAATTTTTATTTAAACTTTAATTTGAGTTATTGTGTTGAATATTTCTTGGGGTTTACCTTCTGTGGTTTGTGCAGATAGCACAAACACTATGAGAGAAACTAGTAGAAACACTTTCATGTTGAAAAGTTTTGATTTAACTTGCGTTGTTAATTTATGGATTCAAAATAAATTTGATGGGAATGAAATAAATTTTACTTTATGTTCAGGCTGACTATTCTAGTTTGTGTAATGTTTCTTAACGTGAACAAAGTTTGTTGAGAGGACTTTCATGTCATGGTTATTTATGGTGTTTTATTATCTGTATTAGCTGAACACACTAAGATTACAGTTGCTGACTTAATAAGGTGTGAATTTCCATTTATTCATTTGATAAATAAAAGAACTTAAATATTTATTTATCTTATTTTTTCTTGACACACAGTTTTCAGAATAATTTTTTAAGAATTGATGAAGGAATTACCAACGGTTTCATAAAACGATCATATTTTCAAAACTAATTAATAGATTTTCATTATTCAAATGCCATTTTAAAAAGAAATAATTGTTTTAAAACTGATACTAATGATAAGTGGTTTTGAATATAAATTAAAAAGATATTCAAGATTGAATTTGGTAAATTTAGAGGAAAATAATTTTTGGTATGTTTGTAGTCAAACGTCTGTAACTTATACCGTTTTTAAAATTTTTATATTTTTATTTGTTGTACAAGTACTACTTTTAATGGTTCAACAGTATATAGAAACTATTTGAAGTGAGTATTTAAATTGTTTAAATTAAATTTACTTATATTCATAAAGTGCGCGGTTATGTGTCAATAACTAGTACATGTTTTGTAAAATTGATTTTAATGTGTTATAGCTCAGCTAAAAATGATTACATCACCACCATTTTGGTTAAAATTTATAAATAAATAATAAAAAATTATCTAGTTATTGTCAAATTGTTGTATGAGCCAAAAGTTAAAAGTTACGCCCACTCAAACTAAAACTAACAATTATGATTAAAAAATTGTCATTTGTTTATAAAAAAGATCATATTTTTGAAACTAATTAATGGATTTTAATTATTCAAACACCATTTTGAAAAGAGATAATTATGTTATATCTGATACTAATGGCACGTGGTTTTAAACATTAACCAAGAAGATATACAGGTTTAAATTTAGTCAAGTTTAGAACAAATAATTTTTGGTACAACTGTAGACAATCGTCTGTAACTTATAAACTTCTAAACAAATGTATATTATTATTTATTGTTAAAGTACTGTTTTTATTAATAGAGCTATAAATACGTTAGTTTAAATCGTTAAAACTTTAAATTCATTTCGAGCTTACATTGATAAGTTTAGAACAGTATAAGTTTGTAATAAAATTCCGGTATTTCCAATTATTTAATGCATTTGGCTTTCTGAGCGAAACCAATTGACAAATTTTGTTATCTAACTTCTGATCCAATTTAAAATGTGTAAGAACATGTCGATTTATTGATACACGTTTGGTGTTTACACATTCCAAAGCGATGAACACTTGAACTTTGCTGGCACGTGGAAAAAAAATTACGTGTCCCAGTACTACACGTAATTTACCTCATTTTAACATTTTCTATAATTCATCTATTGACTTTATGCTGCACAAGAACATATAGCACGCCAGATAACGATAAAATTAATATCATGTAATCACAAAATTCAACTAAAAGCGTATTTCCAAACTATTTATTGGTGCACTCAAAAAGTATATCAATTGCTTTGGCTCTCAAGGATTTTTTCGAAGTACTATTTTAATCAAATTGAATAAATTAACATTTGAAATATTTAAAAAAATGTTGAAAATATTTTAAATATAACACAGTCAATATGTACATATTTAAGTTAGTAATTAGTAACTAGTAAATGGGTAAAACCTTTTTGGGGAAAAAATGTAAAAACTATTTGCTCAAGGTGTTTTGTAATTTGTGTTCCAAGTAAAATATATTTCATTTCATTTATCGTAAACTCGTTTATCGCTAATCTACTCGAGGATAATTTTATCACATATCAAATATTGATTGCTAAAAAATGCCTGCAGCCAGTTCTCGGCGGCGGCGGCGTTTTATTTTATTTCATTTTTTTCGTTTGCTCGCACTGCGACAAGGACATCACAATTATCATCGAGTGCAAATAGCGCAAATCGCACAAACATCACGACGAATTGGCGTGATCTAGCATTATCGGCGGGTTAAAAGATCGAAACTTTCCGGCGGCTCAAGTGGCTCAGCTTCGTTCATTTTATTTATCACGTCGCCATCGATAC
Source organism: Atheta pasadenae (assembly GCA_030264155.1). Lineage (NCBI taxonomy): Eukaryota > Metazoa > Arthropoda > Insecta > Coleoptera > Staphylinidae > Atheta > Atheta pasadenae. Next base: position 8,291 of record JARJDS010023801.1, on the reverse strand, counting down.
GAAGGTGAAAATATCTGCGCAATAAAGCAATTGAATTTATTTCAAACGCAATTGTTCTAATCTCATGCTTAAAATATTTATTTTATGCATCACGTAACACATTTATGATGTACGTATATACTAATTAAATTCGAGACTTGAAAAACTATGATTAGGTTACACAGTTTGCATAAGTGTAGAAAGTAATGTAGAAAATGATTTGCGCATGCAACGTATTTTATTACAGTAAATGTTTGCAAAGTCGCCACAAAATGGCTTCATCTGAAATTACACGCTTGACAAACATTCATCAACAAACGATGTAAATACGATACTTGATAAATATGTTATTATATTTTTCAGGACTGCATAAATATTATTAACTGCACGCGATGATAAATTTCACAAAAAGTTTCACGTTTTTTTTATTATAAGTTATGGCATTACAGCATATATATTTAATATACAAATTAGTAGTTAGATCATTAAAATCGATCAGTTATTTACGAAAATATGACCGGTTTTGTCCAGGGTTGAGATTTCAAATTCGCCAAAAAGTTTTAATTATCAACTTCAACGTCATATAACTTTTCCCTCTTTGTTTAAAACTATTGGAAATTGTTATACATTATAAAGTATATATTCCTTAATTAAATAACAAATTATTCAATAAAATCTATTAATTATTTAAGAAAATATGACAGTTTTTATACAAAGTGACATATTAGTATAGCAACATTTCTACAAATTATTATTTTTCATATTCAAAGCCTTATAACTTTTTATTCATTGCTTAAAACTATTTGGTACTTTTATATATGGTAACTACTATATTCTTTGACAAAATGGTGGTTTAATCATTAAAATTGATTAATAATTTATGAAAATATGACCGTTTTAAGACCAGTTGACAAACTTGTACAATATAAATTACAAAAATTATTATCTGCTAAATTTAAAGCTTTATAACTTTTTATTTATTTTTTAAAACTATTTGGTACTTTTATATATGGTAACTACTATTTTCTTTCACAAAATGGCGGTTTGATCATTAAAATCGATCAAATGGTTGAGAAAATATCTTAGTTTTAACGAACAGTTAACAAATTGATCATTAAAATTTCTAGGTTAGTTTGGGTGCGCAAAAATTCTAAAATTTGACTAATTCATTAAACTAAAAATATCTCAGATTAACCTTTATTAGTATTGCTAGTTCAGTAAACAAAATGATGTCGATACGTTTGTTTTTAACGGAGTTATTCAGCATTTTAAAATAACTAACTAAAAATTGTATTTAGGAAGTCATAAGATAAACTCCATAACTTTTTATAGTTTAATTGCACATGACTTATATCCACTTTGCGTGTGTAAATATAGTTCACGAGAACATTTTCAAGAATTAATTGCAAGTCATTAGTAATTGATGATTGATTGATGCATCAAGTACTTAATATTAACGTTGCCAGCAAAGTGAAAATAAACATCCTGACTCATTGTTGCCGTCGCCTAGAGAAACAATAAACTTAATTAAAATTTACAAGTAAAATATTTAATAATCATAAAGATAAATTATCATGAATCATGATTAATCCAATATTTGTATATTACTTGACTTTATCATAAAATGCGTTGACTCACACGTAAAATTACTGATAAACCGCTGAAGTGTTATTTTCTCCAGGAATGGATCAGATCATGCTCGAATTGCAAAATTGAAAAATTTCTAAACCGATAAATAGAATTACAATGTTATGCAACGTTCAATTACAGCATTCCATAATAAAAATTAACCAAAATTTGCATCCAAGTGGAGCAAAACCGGCGAAGAGCATGTGCAGGGAATAGGTGACGCCAACGAGGTGGTCTTCCTCAGCAATAACCTGGAAGATCAGTTGGTAATCAACATCAATAAATAAAAAGAAGAATCTAAACTGACGCTTGATTTGCGTGGCCAATGTTTGTTCAATAGCGAAACAACCCAAGCGCCATATTTGTCTATGTCGCATGCCTTGGTAATAGATAGGGGTCGTTATTCGTTGCATTGCTTTATTAGCGCGTGTTTATAGACGAAGACGAAGCGGATATTGCAGCACGATAGCCGCTTTACTAGCAAAGTGGTGCCTGTCTGTCTGGACGCCATATCGAACGCATTTGCAGACAGCGGTCGCCGCCACCACCACACAGAAAGCAGGAATGGACGAATCCAAGGGTGGATAGCAGGATAGGAAGAGGGAAAGCGCTATTTTAGGTCAGGATCATCAGGAACTCGGGTCGAAACCAACTCCCTGCATCGTGCTGCCATCTGCTTGGGCCCGCTTCCAACCGTTTGCAAAAACCGCGCGAAACTCGTTTATCAAGGACTCCATTAACTACTGGAACGCATTTCGTTATGATATTACATAAACCACATCAGTTTCTAGATGATTCCGTTGAGTATTACAAATTGATGTTAAGAAATTGTTTGGCTCGCGGTTTTTTTTAGCTTGGAATGTCACGTTTTCAAGCGGTGGTATATTAACGGACGCTACCGATGTTGCCGAGCACAATTCGGGCAAGAAGGGGCTCTCCCCCCGTTTAATAGCGCCGCGCCTCACGTAGCAAGCCGCAGCTTTGTTCTGTTCTGGGTCACACGAACCGACGGGCGACGGGAACTAACTTAGTACGGTGTACCGCGTACCGAGTACTTGCATCCATCGCTAAAGTTTCAAGTCGAACCGTGCGCGTGTTCTACCATTATCAAACACCAAAAGGCGCTATTCTTTGGGCCAAGCCGCAGATTGACCCATCATGTCTAAAACGATCATCTCCGCTCTCCTGGTGCTCGTAGCTGTCTCGTCAGGTAAACATTCATTACTAATGAAGTTCCAACTGATTGATTCCAAGGTATTATCTCAAATGAGATAAAACTGTTATCAATACTCGTTCAAATATTACAACAAATTAGCCCCAATACTATTCGTCGATGGCGGTTATGGCGGCGCACGCGTTTTTTTATTATTTTATTTCGATGTTGGGAAATCGTTCAAGCAACGAAAGGTGCCATTTAGTTTGAGCGGGCACCGCGCGTGCACACTTCCGTTTCACGCTTGCTACCATTGCGGATAATTGCAAGGGGAGGCCAATGTTTGTAAATAAACCTTGAGGCCTTTGCAAGAATAGCAACGTGAAGAGTTGTAAGTAATTATTCGCGCAGATTTTTTTATATGATGATTCATCACCGAGAGTTATTCCAATGAATCATAAATTTTACTTTTATTCAAAGTCATTTTTTTCATTTACTAACAACAATTGTCAAATAAAAGCAACAAATTATTAATGCATGCAGAATTGAAATAACACAAATTAATCAAAAGAAAAACAAATATTACTAACATTCAAAATAATGTTTCTATTTAATTTCATTTTTTTGCGATAAATAAAAAATCATTGGTTTGACTTCTCGGAAATTCTATCATAAAAAATAATAGCTTGAAATAAAAAAATTGAATTGAATAAAAATAAAAATATAATTTGTGTCTATTTTTTTTTTGGAATTTCCTAACCTAACTTAAGCCCTAACCTCAATTATAGTTATCAGCAACCAAACAATTTTTGTTTTATTCCCTAGTAAAACTTTATACCTAAACAAAATAAACAATTGAAGGATTGAATGATGGAATTTTCTAATTTGATGTTTTGATTGCTTTAGTGCACTCGCTGAAGTGTTACAGCTGCGACTCCAGTAATTCATACGCATGCAACATCAGTTGGCTATCGATCTTTTTCCCTTCTGTGGAGTGCGAACACAGCGGAGGCGGCGTTTTGGATGTGATCGCATCCATTATTCCTATGACCTGCGCTAAAATCTCTGGAGAAGGTAACAATTTAAAGCTTATAATGTATTTCTGAACGCATACAAACTGGAAACGATGATCTCATCTGTTTCGTTTTGATCAAAACAAGTTTCAAACTATTATTTTGGCGCTCGTTCATGTTATTTGTGTCGATCGCAAACAAGTTTATTATTGACTTTTGCTTTGTGGTAAAGGATGTGGTTAGATTAAAGATCAAAACATCGGCTCTTTTGTGTGCGTTGGATTTGTACCAATACATACAAAATGGCTGATAAATCAAAACGTGTGGTATTTATAATTTTCATTAATAAAATTCGATATTTTTAGATTCCGAAGGAAACAAATTTACAGCCAGAGGATGCGTGCCAAAGGGCACTGGCGTTGCTTGTGATGTGATGAAGTTTACGAAGCAAATCAACAATCAGGCTTGCGAAACCTGCGACAGTGATAACTGCAACTCGGCCGGACGCGTGGGCGGCATGACCGCCGCCGCCTTGCTTGCCGCCTGCTTCCTGTTCCTCTTCTAACCGAGCACGTTGTGACTCAGTCGGGTTTCCGTTCGTCGATTTCGTTTTCTCTCCCATTCGTCGGATGTTAGCCGATGTTGGTGCCACACGTAATCACGCCTCACCGCTTGCGCAACAAGACGGCCAGTCAAACATACTCGATTAAGCAATTTCATTAAGCAAATAAGACGATGACGAGGCGGCGACGGCGGCGGTATGCGTGAATCTGCGCAGCGCATCGGTTGATTCGATTACAATCACATTCGATTCAATTGTATTTATTCTATTTCTGTTCATTGTTCGTGAACAAACCAACAAACCAACAAAATTCTTGGCCTTAATTGCTTCAAATCACACCTACATATTTATTCTTATCGCTGAGACGTTGTTGCGTTCAAATCTGATATTTTTCTATTCGATTACGAATTACAAACATTGATCGGTAAGATTTGTGTAACAGACGAGTGAAAATGACCAATAATTCATAAGCAAGGCGACGAAACATTTTAATGGCATTATCGAACAAATGCGAACAAAACAAGGATGTGAAACTAAAGCGGATTATCAAAAACACAAACAAAACACACACAGAAAATGTTGCTGTGAAACCCGACGGAAAACTTTATATTGTTTTATTTTTTTTATTATTTTTGTACGAAAAAGTGATTTCTCCAATATTTTTATTTAATTTACTTAATAAAGTTGACTTGTTTAGGTTACAATCGTTATATTTTGTTCAAATTTCAATTCAAAACTATGTTACTGATTCAGTATTAACGAAAGTTGAAATTGCGTGTGCGTGAACAAAAAAAAATTATACATTAATGCAGGACGCATCGAATGAACGAAAAAGTATTCTTAAGTAATTCGAAATGACTGTTACGTTGCCAAAAACATTTTTCTAGTTTACAATTTACAAATTACAATGTACAATTGCAACCAATTACTTCCAATAAGTTGCACAAAGCTCAATTGTTTTTTGATTTATTTACATTTGCAATTGACTGCAATAATCAATAATATTCCTTCAAGAAATAAAAGAAACGTTACGACAAAAAAATGTAAAATATTGTATTTTGTGGGTAACTTCGAATTTAATCTACGAGTTATATTAGCACTATAATCTAAATTAAGTTAAGAGAACACAATAACAGTTAATATTGTCATAAATTACAAGTTTTCATTCCTGTTATTGTTTTCTCTTAACCATTAGTGGCGAATAAATTGTAATATTGATTATTGCGTATTAAACTTTAAAAATATTGGGATTGAAAATAGATATGCAACTTAATGCATTCCACAAAGATTTAACTGTATACAAAATTGTCAACACACATGTCACACGCTTTAACGACGAGTTAAATAAATTAAAATTTACAAAAACAACAACAACAAACTTATAATAACACTGCACATATTAACTGAGAATTGTGATTGTATTTAAGGTTATTTTTTAATACATATGCTATTTTGAAGTTAGGTTATAATTTAAGGTTATGTTACAGTTTGAGGTTAAGTTTATGCACAACTTCAACACTAACTACCAATAATTCTATGCTTTGTATTGTGTTGTTTCTTCCCAAAACCAAAGAATATAATATGACTGATTTACGCTTTGTTCTTACGAAACGTTTTCATCAATAATTGTCAACCCAAATGTTTTATTTTTGTATTGTATACTCTAAAACAACAAACAAATCAAACGGACAAACAAAACCTATGTAAAAATAATTAATATAACACAATTATGCAAGAAAGAAACAAAACCTGCACGTTTTGATGATTGATACACATGGTGTTTCCAAAAAAACGCGTGTTGCGAGTAACGGAATAAATGGTGAAGATTCCAATGATCTTTAATGGAAATATCCATGTGTTCTAGGCATAACTAGACATAGAAAGACGAATTCTTAGCACATGGCACGTATCAGCATTATAATGAAAATCGAGGACGAGGACGCAGACGAATTGATTGAATTACTCGTCATGCAGCAAATAATTAAATTGAGTATTACGTTCAAACCAGGCGTATATTGCGTACAGTTATAAAGAGAAATTTTAACATTATTCAAATGTTGTAAGTACGTTTTAAATTTTAACAAAACTACCAAATAATGTAATGTGTAATGTTCGAGGTGGATTGAAAACATAAAATAAGTTGAAATCGAAACAAATCGTAGAGCTTAGCGGAAATATTCAAGAAATAAATTAAACTAACATAAATTACAAATAAATATTAAAATAAAAGTATTTATTGTATAGTAAGGACTATCGATTCGACGTGTATACATTTATGACAGTTTGACTGTATTTTTTTCGGTTATATTAAGAAGAAATTTAGTTTAAGGCTCTGCGGTACTTTGAGTGCGCAATTGAAAGTAAAAGTTTAATTACTGTTAACAAATATCACTTGCTATGTATAACATTACGATTGTTTGAGCAGGATATATGCCTACTTTTAGTGACATGCTTTTTACAGCTTTAACTTTAACTAACTCAAACAATTTATCTTTCACTACACTCATTTTCAGTGATTATTATAAAATATAAATATATGGAAACGATGGATTGTTGTTTTATATCCACATCTATTAATTGGGTTTCATTTTAGTTAATTGCTATCACTATCAGCATATTGTGATAATTCCTGCGGGGGTACAACATCAGAACTGGAGCTTGGAAGATTTTGTTTGTCACCAGATGTCGTCACTTTGCAAGATTTCTTTTTGGATGATTTTTTCATTGAAGATCTACTATTTTTTAACTTTTGAATTCTAGCTGACCTCCTAATAGATTTATGTTTAGGTTTCTCACCATCCCGACAAATCTTATAACAAGGATCGGGTGAAGATGATCGTTGACTTTTTTTCAAAAAAATTTTCGCAACCAGTTTGTCTATTTTGTTCGTACTAGATGGAATATTGATCTGGTCGATGTCTAAAATTAATTAATATTAATAATTAAATAATTTAATAAACAAAATAATCAATGTGCAATTGAATTTACATCACCTTTATCATGTTTTTTATTTTTACGATTTTTTTTCTTGTGGACGAACCAATCACTGTCGCTCGATTCGGGTGTTGGTGGATCAGAAGACGAGTTAGAATCAGGTAATGGGTTTTCACTCATTTTTGTTCTTGATGATCTTTATTTAGTTCGGTTTTTTGGCACAAGTGGATTGATCAAAGAATAATAGACAAATGAACTAAGTTGAGCTCGCGTTTATTGAAAAGAAACGCGGTGACAAGTTATGAAAACAATTATTGAACGTGTACACAAAAACACAAAACAACAAAACAAACTTAACACAACATGAATGGACGTGTACCAACTTAAATCTAGGATTTATCGATCGCTTTCGAGGTAAAATAGATAGCTAATGTACTGTGCTTGTTTGGAAAACAAGCACGAGCATATACAACGTGAATTTAATAACTTTTATTAATAAATATCAACAGAAAGTCAATTGTTTTATTAGTTTTCAGACTTTGATATACGCGTGTTCACACAATTATATAGACTTATGGTTATGGTTAATTTGTCATAACAATATCAAAAATGTTACAATTTTTTCAATGTTTTTTTTTTGAGTTTAACAATATATTTATAGGTAAAGAGATAAACTGTCAGGAATTGTTTACATTTTCGTCCTGGAAAGTGGAATAGTTTTTTTTTGCGCGCACTTTATGTTTATACTACAAATGCAATGACGCATGTATCAAAAGTTCAGGATCAAATTTGACTTGACCACAAATTTTGGTTCGTAGTGACCTTTACATCGTTGGATAGCTAATGAACTAAACTATCCTAAACTGTAAAACTTTTCTAGTTTTTTACTCTGGAACATAGAAAATTTTCGGTTTTTGTTCGTCATAGGTTGAATCTACGCAAACAATGACGCGTGTATTAAAATTTTCAAACTCAATTTTAACTTAACCACCAATTTCTTTTTATAATGAGCTTTACACCA
>JARJDS010023790.1:0-17897 GCA_030264155.1 Atheta pasadenae | reverse complement strand
TACACTTTGTATACTTGTTTTTGTTAATTCGATTGGCTGGTTCAGAGTTCTCATCATTATTTTGAGACATGAGTGATTGGAAGTCTTCACCACCGACGAATTTGTATAGATCCTCAAGACATCTTGGAGGATGAAAAGGATAAAATTCGTGTTGGTCGTCGAAGTCGACAAAGTCTTGGAACATTCTTGGAACAATCATGTATCTCATTATAATTTTGTTTAAATTACTTTGGTTCAAACGGTGTTTTTTGTATTAATATTTTATATAGTTTTTGATGTAATTTGTTCAAACTTGATAAAACTTTTGTTGTTTGGATAACTCAGGTAACTTGGATACACTTTGATCAACTTGGATATCAAACTTTATTAGATTGCGTTCGTTGTGGTTCGTTGTTTCGAGTAGACTGATGCAACTGCTCGTCGCGTCCTCTTTTATACAAACGCTGAAACGTTCCATGTCATTCTCGCGTATTCTAGAATAGAACTAGAATGTTCTTACTAATATAAAGCTTACTTCTTCCAGAAAATTCCGGATGTTTCTCGATGTTTCTTAATTATTCTTTCGATATTTATTTTAGTACAGTTAAATAAAAAGAATAATTTAGAAATAAATATTATAAATATATTTCAATTTATTAATTAATTTGTTATAACAGAAATTTATGATATTTAGATAAACAAAACAAGAAAAAAATCATTTATTTTTCAAAAACAAATGTTTTTCTTCGTTTTTTAAACAATTTTTAACAGTATTTATCTTATTCTTCTATAAATCCAAGTGGTATAATTTTTAATATTAACTCATTGATTATTAATTTTCAGTTGTTCTAAATTTTTCGGGATCAAATCTAGATTGTTCTAGATGATCAAAAGCTTTCCAATACATTTTACATAAGAATATTCGAGTAGCTGCGCGAATACTCGAGAAAAGTATAGAATGTTTTGTCGCTTGTATAAAGGAGGGCGCGGCGTGTTCTAGCCTCAGTTCATTCGAAACAACTGAAAGCAACACAGCCAACGCAGAGTAACAACCGTAACAACGATAACAACAAAGTTTAAAGTGAAGATAGTGTTTCCAAATAAATAAAAATCTAAAACAAGTTACAAAAACCAACAAAACAAATTCAAATTAACAAAAATGGAGTTTACAATCATTCCAAGAATGTTCCACGACTTTGGGGAATTTGAAGATCCAGATGAATTCGAGTTTCCGAATTACTTTGAAGATATGTTCAAAATTTTCGGTCCAACAAACTGCCAGCCACACATGCTTTGCCAACGTCCAAATCAAAACAAACTGAAGCGTTTGCAACACAAAAAATATTTACAAAATAAATTTAAGAAGATGTTCGAAAAGTTACCAGAGAAATGTGAAGGAGACGAAACTTTCAACAAATCCAAATTAGTTGTGGCCAACAAAGATGACTTTACAGTTCAAATGAATGTGCAAGACTTCAAACCTGAAGAAATTGCCGTTAAGATTGTCAATGATAACATTCTATCTATCGAGGCAAAACATGAAGAAACTGATGGTGAGAACGGATACGTCTTCAGACAAGTCAGTAGAAAATTTACCATTCCAAATGGTTTTAATGTGGACAAAATGACTACCAAGATGACGAAGGACGGGATGTTGGCTATCACAGCTCCAAAGATAGTTGAAGAAAACAAAGAAAAAGATAATGAAAAAATCATTCCTATTGAGCGTATTACGGAAGATTAAGATCACTTACAACATACAAGCTATTTTATGTTTAATTAATACTGTATAATTTATTGTTCTTGTGAATTAGATAAGTAATGTTACTTGTAATGTAATCTGATGTAAATCGTAGACTGAATAAATAAACTTTAATATTAAATTGGCGTATTTTGTTTGCTCTACAAATTTGATTGAATATTGTTAAAACATGCTGCGCCATCTGTGTGTACAAAACTGAACCTGATTCTATTGAATTTAGGGACGTTCCTAAAACTTCTCTCAAGTGTTTTGTTGGCAGCATAGTGCAAAATGTCTACCTGAAATATCTGCTGTCAAATTCACGTAAACAGTGATATTGTAGGACATAACGTAAAATGTAAGTGTTAAATTTCGAGAGAACCGAAAAATGGCTCAAGGAGTGCTTAGCTCCGACATATCGAGGAGAAATCCTCAAGACGAATATGAGCTCATCCAACGCATTGGCAGTGGAACTTATGGGGATGTCTATAAGGTATGTGCCCAGCAGGAATGCCCTGTTCTTGAGCAAAATTCAAAACATGCAATTTATCTCACAATCCACTAACTTGAAAATTAATGTGCAAATGTTTTCAGGCAAAGAGGCTTAGCATAAATGATTTAGCAGCAATCAAAGTGATCAAACTTGAGGCTGGTATGCATGGCCATCAATTGCTGTCTTCTGAACTACTCTAATTATTCATGTTCTTTATTCCAGGAGATGACTTTGGGGTGATACAGCAAGAAATATTAATGATGAAAGATTGCAGACATCCAAATATTATTGCTTATTATGGTAGCTACTTAAGAAAAGACAAGCTTTGGATATGCATGGAATATTGCGGAGGGGGCTCACTTCAGGATATTTACCACAGTGAGTCATCAATCATTTATTCAATTGTTTTGTTCAATATTTTATGTGTAGTTTGTCAAAACTATGTATGATATGTGTGATGTCATACATATTTAGACCAAGACAATGGATTAATGTTGTTATCAACTTGTAGTAACAATACATACTATCATTATGTGTTTTTTTATTACTTTTTAGTAACGGGCCCACTCACTGAATTACAAATAGCATACATGTGTAGGGAAACTCTACTTGGATTGTCATACTTGCATCAGATGGGGAAAATGCATAGAGATATTAAAGGAGCCAATATTTTGCTCACTGAAACTGGTGATGTAAAGTTGGCTGATTTCGGTGTATCAGCGCAAATTACCGCTACGATTAATAAGCGCAAGTCTTTTATTGGCACGCCGTATTGGATGGCGCCTGAGGTTGCTGCCGTGGAGCGTAAGGGCGGGTACAATCAACTGTGTGATATTTGGGCAATTGGAATTACTGCTATTGAATTGGCTGAGTTGCAACCACCGATGTTTGATTTACACCCGATGCGTGCGCTCTTTCTTATGTCGAAGAGTGGTTTTAAACCGCCAACGCTGAAGGACAAAGACAAGTGGAGTTTGACTTTTCACAACTTTGTTAAGGTGGCTTTGACGAAGAATCCAAAGAAACGACCTACTGCGGAAAAATTATTACAAGTATGTGTCATAAAGATAACTTATTTGTTCATTGCTATCGTTTGCCTTTTTTTGATATGTTCTGTATTTAATCAACTATAACTCATTGATAAAACTATTTATCCAAGTGCAATGATAAATGTCATGGTCATTGCAATGAAAATGATATAAGAATATGAAAACTTAAACTTGTTAAAAATTGAAAATGTTTTTTCAGCATGCATTCTTTCATATTGGAATGGCAAAACGTCTTGCAACAGATTTACTTCAAAAAGTAAACAATCCATCACATATGTTCACTGATTTGGAACCTGATGAAGATGGGGTATGTATCTGTGGAAAATCATTTGTAATTATCGAACCAATTTTCTGTATTATTTGTTTTTTATTAAGTCTGTACCAAATGTGCCACAAAGAATTGCATCCCGTCTAACAAGCAGAGCACGCAGCCGAATTGCTTTGTCACCCTCATCTGATATCGAATGCATTGATGAATCAAACAACACGTTACAAAAAGCTGGTCCATCATCTGAAGACATCCTAGAAGAAAACACCACCCCACCTTGGGATATCATGGACTTGATGAATAACGTAACAACTGTGCATAGTTGCGGTGAACATCAAAACCAAATGTGTGGCATTGGCACCGCGTTTGATTCATTAAATCGTGAGAAGTAAGTACTTTCCATTGTATCACATTCTATTATACTTTATTGATCATGGTAAAATGTTAGACAATTAATATGTGCGGCTTGCTTTGAAATTGTGCCCATTTTTCTAGTTTGATATTTGTTATCAGTTATTGAGTATCTCGATTTTTTGCTTCAAGTGATGATGATGACGATGATCAAGAAAGACGTGCGCTGACTGGTTCGCAAATATTAAAAATGTCACTCAGGTACTTGAACGCAGAGTGTAATCATAACCGCAATATTTGATTATTGCCCACAAAGTAAAAACCTGTTGTTTTATATGCGAGTGTGCTTTTATTTGGTTGCATTCTTTCAAAGTTGCCGTAGTGGACCGAATAACAAAATAACCGACTTTAAAACGTCACCCTTTGGCATGTTGATTTAATGCCATTTTTGGCTTTGTTTTGGCTATTATTTCTATTTTAACACCAAGAGTAGTATTACAATGTTTTTTTTATGGAACTGTCTGTTTCACATTTGATGAAATTGTCTATAAAAAAGTTTCATTTATCAGTTCGACAAGCTAAAGCTATTGGTGTGTTTGGTAATCACACGCTTTAAACATTATATATATTTACATTTTGTGCTTTGTTAGAAAAACATTCGACGTGAAACATGAAACAGCTCCATTTTATATTAATCTCTTACGTTTTTGTATATTTGCAGTGAAGTTCAATTTGGTTTGACGTTAATTTTGTTTATAAAGATATAATTTACGTTTATTTCTTTATATATTGATATTAATTTCTATTATTTGGTTTAACTTTTATTTAGGAGTCTCTTGCAGTACATAGACGAAGAGTTAATGATGAGGTAATAATCATTAGTTGCTCCATTTGCACACATATTCTGCATAACCTTGTAAATACGCAGTAAAATGCTTGAAACTCACTGTTACTAACACAAAAATCACTAAATACTACTTGCCCTAACAAAACATTTTATAAATAATTGAACATTTCGCTTTGTAAGTAATACATTTCATCATCAAACTTCATTCATAATTCAAATCTCCGTTTAGTCTCTCTTCATAGCAGTAACTGTAATAAAACCTATTATTAGCACTGTCTTCTTACTCGCATTGTTTAGTTGATATGAATAGTTAGACTTAATAGTGACGGCTCGGCGGCATACATTTGTCTCAATTGGCAAGATCACACTAATAACTTCACAGATACATTCCAGCACCGAACGCCCCGACCAAATTAAATTTAATCTGTTTATAAATAAGTACCAGCCCAGTAATCATCTGAAATAAAAAAAAATGCATCGACTGCATTACTCATGCATTCACTCATCCACATCCATGAATGGTGGTTGACTTTGGTTTTTTGTTTTTATTTTATTTGTACTTTACACTATGGTTTGATATAATTGCAGTGATACTAATCATCTGTTTGTTCACGTGTTTTTTGTTGCTGTTTATAGGGGCGCCTACAAATATCAGCCTAGCGATTCGTACACGCAACAGTAAGTTGTCGAGCGCATTGATGCTTTTTTGATCAAGTGTTTCATGAACATATGAATTATGATTAGTACCATATGAATCTTTCAATGTTACGTATGTTAAGTGTTAAATGTTGACAATACGGTCGGTCATTAGTATTTGGTTTCTGTTTCTGTTTATTTTTGTTTAAAATGCCATTAGCATTATTATTTGCATTCTTAGTAGACTTTCAGTTTGATTATGGCGAAGAGATTAAGTTCAATTTCATTTGAAGCCTTTTGCTATATAAGTTCACTCTTCTTTGCACTTTGCGAATTGAGTAAGTAACGCATGCAGCATGTTGTCGCTTTATGATGTATTGTCTAGTGAGTTTCGTGAACACATTGATCGCGGTTCTATTGACAATTATATTAATTGTGTGTCTCGATTTAGGGCCACGTTACCTGTTCAAGATAGTGATCCGAATCATCACAGTAAGTGCGATCTACACAGCATTCCCTCTAGTCCTACCGGTGATAGCAACTCGTTGAATGGATCGCCACGGCGACGGTCGGTTGATGAAATATTTGGCATCAATAATATGAGCCTTAATGGGCAAAGGCAAAGGTCGTTAAGTGATAGTGGGCGTGCCCTACCAAATGGTAAGAATAGTTTATAGTTAATATTCTTTTAAAAAGTATTAATAATTTTAAAAAAATTAATAATACAATACTTCTTTTAATCTAGTAGGTTTTGCTCTCTATGACATTAGTAGTTTTCTTGACAATTAAGCAAGATCCTAAACCATTTACTAATTTATTTATTTTTTTAAATTGTTATTTTTTTTTCAAAAAACTCGATATTTTATACTAAAAAATTGTTATTTCTAATGTTGTCAAACAAAAACTTTGTTTTTGCTTCGGACAATGACTAGTAGTAGCGTGTTTTTAACAATTTAAATCGGATAAAGTCAAAATTATTGTTTTAAATTGTATTGCCATGTTTCAATATTACCACAAATTTTTAGGAACTGAATTGGATGAGACTAACAATCATGACGTAAGTACCCCCGATTTGGTGGCTTGCCCACCTGTGCCACCACGTAAACATCGCCGAAGGCATACCCCACCTCGGCCTCCTAGCAATGGCTTACCACCAACGCCAAAGGTCCATATGGGAGCTTGTTTCTCGAAAGTATTCAACGGTTGTCCATTGCGCATTCACTGCACAGCATCGTGGATTCATCCTGATACTCGAGACCAGCATATACTCATAGGCGCGGAGGAAGGAGTTTACAACTTGAATTTGAATGAATTGCACGAAACTTGCATAGATCAATTGTATGCGCGAAGAACCGTTTGGATGTATGTTATAAAAGATGTGCTTATGACATTATCAGGTAAGCAATCGAATTTTTAGATTATTTGCAGTCCTAAAAATTTATATAATATTAATAACTATAAAAATTTTAGGCAAAACACCACAATTATTTCGACATGATTTACTGTCATTGCAAAATAAACAGTCGCACAGATTTAGTTTACACATGAATAAAATTCCTGAGAGATTAGTGCCCAGAAAGTTTGCCCTTACCACCCGAGTTCCCGACACTAAAATGACGCAGAAGTGTTGTGTTGCCCGAAATCCATATAATGGATATAAATATTTATGCGGAGCTACAAATGCAGGCATTTACTTGATGCAATGGTATGATCCACTCAACAAGTTCATGTTATTGAAGGTACGATTATATTTTACGAAGAAGTAATTAATATATTTGCATGGTTAATATATTTAATGTATTTATATATATTTTTTTGTTTCTTAGCATGTCGAATATCCATTCAACACGCCTCTACAAGTGTTCGAAATGATCATTACGCCAGAATTAGAATACCCTATGGTTTGCATCTCTGTAAAGCAAGCTTATCAGCCTAATAGATACAAATTAGATTTAATTAATATGAATTCCGGTGAGTTTACATTTTATTCTTGTCCTATAATAAATATACATATAAGATGTGTGGAGTAGAATAATTTAATTTACTGTGATGTTTAGGTTCGAATTGGTTTCATTCGGACGAACTGCAGGATATGGATGGTTCAGCGACTGTGATTCCGAAACGTGAAAACCTTCAAATTGTTAATGTGACACAAATTGAAAAAGACTCGATACTAGTTTGTTATGATAACGTAGTTAAAATTATTAATCTGCAGGGGAGGCTTAGGGTTAACAAGAAACTAGTATCTGAACTGAGATTTGATTTTAATATAGAAAGCATAAGTATGTACTTTGAGATGTTATATTCAATACTTTAATGTTAACTTTTGTGTGGTGCTTGTTACAGTCGTTTTACCCGATAGCGTGTTGGCATTCCATAAACATGGAGTCCAGGGGAGGTCGTTTAAGAATGGGGATATCACGCAAGAAATTACTGATATTTCCAGGACGTACAAGTTATTAGGATGGGATAAGTAAGTTTATAACTTTTAGATAAATACTCAAGCAAATTTTCAGTTTTTTTTTTCGAAAAAGCTGTGTTTTATAAAGTTCTGAAACCACTAACATAACCTAAAACGAGTTAAGAGTGTCTCCGATGGTGATTGTATCCTAGTAGATAACTAAGAAATATGTATTCTTATCTTATTAAAAATTACGTTTTTCTTTCAGGGTTGTAATGTTGGAAAGCAATCTCCTTAAAACCAGTACACTAACACAAGAGGAAGGCCACGACTTGTACATCCTTGCCGGTCACGAAGCCAGTTACTAAACGCAACCAAAAACAAGCACGTACCATTATGTGACGTACAGTTCAAACACACCATTATATTGTTAGATAATCATCAGCAATCGTTCGGATATCCACAGAATTTCACATACAATAGTTTAGGATTCCTCGGCGTTTTCTTTTTCTTATAGTCTAATACATATAATAAGAATAATCATTTTAGAATAAGAAATTTATTCAAAGTACTAAGACAACACACGAAAAACAAACAAAACAAATAATAAGAATAAAAAACAATATATATAAATATGAAAAATAAAATGAAATTTTAAGAACTATTTGATCGACGAATTATAAATAATTTTGCGATCTTCAACGTGAATATGTAGCTGTAGTCAAGGTACCTCTATATAACGTTGTCATATTACAATTAATAATCGATATACCTCATCCTCCCAAGACACAAATAAGATTCTATTTTCAAACGATAAAAGAGTTGACTCTAATCAAGAAAACTTAAAAATCTTGCTCGTCAGAGTATATTTAACGTCAGTATCATGAGCGAGTAACTAATATTAACGCAAATTAAAGACAAATACAAAAGAGAAAATTTATTGCATGAATATTTTAGATAAAATTACTAAAACATACTTATCACCAAACACTGGATGGCAATGGATATTACTAAACATTTGAAATATATATTAAAAGCATTAAATATATACGCATTCAAGTTGAAGCGATAGTCGCTACAAGTAATTGTTGAATGTAGCAGTCTTGGAATATCCTAAATTAAATGTTCAACATGTTTCCCTGTTAAAGGCAAACGTGCATGCTGTCGATTTAATTATAGATCACTCGGAACGAGCTCTCTTGAGTACCAAATGAAACATTTCTTGTAACACATTTTATTTTATATTTTTTTATGTTAATTTGTCTTTATTTATTTTTTTCTGGTTTTGAGGCCTGCAGTTAGTCAATCTAACTGTAAGAAATTTTTGGCTAGATGCTTTTTTGATGTAAATCGGTTATTTTTTTAATGTTTATCACTTTATCAATTAACACGTTAACATAACCAAAGACTTATTAATAAACTTGTTTTAAAAACTTCCGCACTGTCTTGCACATAAACCTGGTTTTATTTCTAAAACTGTGATCTATAATTATTATTAATGTGAGTCTAAAACATTCGATTCAATTAAACAATTTACAAATCGTTTTCGCAAATAATCATAATCGAGTTCATAAAAGTCTATAAATGTCGCTGAATTCTTTTGTAAATAATGTACATTCTGTTAAATTAAAATAAAATTATATGAAACTAACGATCACAAATTAAAACATACCAAAAAAAATTGTTAGTTATTTAACGTCATAATTTCACTGATTAAGATTTTAAAAAACAACAAATATAACAAAGTAAACAAATAACTCTTAAAGGTATCTAGTTATAAAAAGTCGTCTAATGTCTTAGATTGTATTAATTATTCATTAATTATTGTAAATTGAACATTAAGTCAATCTTTGTTTACTCCGTGCAATAAAATTAAACTCAATAGAGAAGAAGAAATACTTTATAGAAATATAATGAATTTTGACGATTAATAACGTTAACGGTGACCAATGAATGTAACAAGTTGTAAAACATTATAGCAATTAATCCATCATCACATTCTATCGTAGAATTTCAACTACACAACTACAAAAGTTTCAAATTGTTGCGGATATAGTATTTTTGAATCGCTCGAAGCATTACATTTCAAGACAACTCAAGTTGAATTCAAGTCATAATCGTCATAGTGGGTGATGTTTAAGATAACAGAACATATATGAATGTAAACGAAACGCTGAATTATACAAACGAAATATAAATGTGACTACTATATTTTTAAAGTGTAGCTTTAGATGAGTTTTAGTTGGTTAGTTGTCGAAGTTTCGTCGTATATATTACACATCGGAAATTTAAGAAGAAAGTTTAAATAGAAAATACATTTTTATGTGTATATGTTCACTATTATTTCCATTGTTATATTAATTAGGAACATGTATAAGGAATTATGTGACTGGATGAAACAAACTCATGATTCATACTTTTGTTGCATTAAATGTTAAGTTATTTTATAGGATACTTTGTTATTTTAGTTTTATTTACAACGTAATTGTAATTGATTTTAATACAATATTGATGACTTTGTGTAATTTATTATAAAAATAAACAAGTTATTAAAATTTTAGATTATATTCTATTTTTCTCTGCACTGTGCACTTCTTTCACAGTTTTAAATTTCAGTAAGTACATTATGCTGGATTTACGTTCTTTAAAATGACGAAACTTTGTTTTAAAAAAAGGCTCTGTAAATCTGTAGATATTTACAAACAAAATAGTCTTTTTAGTTTTTCATTTAATATCTTTTATTTAGAGAAATCTTTATAGCCAGGTTTTACACTGTAATTTGGGTTGTCGACCAATCTCTCTGAGTGAAAACGGTGAAAACTGCTAAAAACATAACCTGTTGATCGGTATGGATTATCTGGAATTATCACAGATTATCAGTTTTCACAATCGACCAAGTCGTATATCAATAAATCTTTAGAATCAGAACTGATCAGAACTGCGTACTGTCGTATCATATCGTATCTAGACTGATCCCAGACTGATCTATACTAAGATTTAGACAGATTTACATTTTGCTTGTGGAAACTTTCTTTGTTCACCAGAACACAGTATCAGATAGTTTCCGCTAGATGTCAATGTATGTATGAAAATGTATAAACTATAATATGTATAAAGTAAATTCAAATATGTATTTTTGAAGATTTTAAAGTAATTCATATCGAATCCAATATATATTTAGTTCATTTACTCTTAATTCAACATAAACGTACTCTACTGCGGCAACGAATGAAAAATTATTATTGCAGCATAAATAACTGAGCGGTTATGGGTCTATTTATTTTAGAATTTGGCAAAAGTTTTACGCATTTTTTTCTGCCACGTTAGACTGCCACGTTTTGTCAAGTTACACAAATCACAACTCAAATATTTTGCAAATAAGTAACTAATAAGTAAATTCAATTAATAATTATCATTTTAGATCAAGTTAAAATATATTATATTATTCTAACCTATTCTTTTGACAATTTAATTGTCCTTTAAGACAAGGCAACCCGCCATGCAAATTGAAATAATTTAAGGAAGCGCGGAAAGCTTGATGTGTAAAGCATCACATCCGCTATGTCTTAGCTTCAGGGAGCCGGTGCTCGTCCGCATGGACGCGCAGCAGTCTCGAAACTAAAAATACTAATAAAACAGCTCTAATTTATAAATAGATTTTTGCCGCTACCGCGACATTCAGTCCGTTTCGAATCTTAACGCTGTGTGTGTACAAAAAGAACGACCATCCGGATTTACAAACTTCGATTCAAGCCTTCCCTCATGAATCGAAACGATCGAACTGAATTGGATTAATTAACCGGTAATAAACACTACGTGTGGTTTTAATCATTGTGTACCTGTTCCTGTGTGTACCCGTGCGACAAATTCCCAGCCCGCGACAGTGAAAACTCATGAAAGAGGAAATCTGTAACACACTATTCGAAATATCACAATCTCAGAACGAACATCTCATGATGGAGCGCCGAAAATGGAATTGCAATTAACGTTAATAATGTCTTGCTTCTCGCCCCGCGCCTCCAGTGTCTAACAAGCTTTTACTAATTAAACCCGTCACGACTTACGAAGGGACAATGTGCGGCAGGATTCACTGAAAAATGTAACGAGTGATAGATAAGTTTATGTAACGAAGCGTGGATGATTTCATACATATCGTGAGAGTTCTAGAAAGTAGATGTCAGCGAAAACGAGTGACTAGGACGAGGAATATTGGCAATAATTAGTAGCATATTAATCACAGCAACGAACACGTGTTCGACAATCTATCGATCTTTGTTTAACGTTTGCCAGAAACCAACACATTGCGAATATGCAACATAACGCAACAATCCAATACGAATAGTTTGCGTACATTTTTTCAACTTAATTAAGTTGTGCATCCGAAATTAGAAATTTGCTCAACAATGGCTGACTGACACCGTGACATATTCATATAGTTTCTAAACAATAAATACAAATTCATACATTAATTATACCTTTAATCAAAATGTAAATCAAAATTCGATGGAATGTTGAGTGGACGAATGTTTGAAAACAGTTTTGGTTAATTTGAAATGTAATACCGCGAGATATCAGGCCACCTACCAAAATTTGTGTAGAAGAAAGAGAGCTTAGTGCTATTTCTATTTTCCGTGCAAAGTTTTCATTCAATTATATTTAGACGCTGTCTCTACGTACGATTTGGACAGAATACGAATAACGAATATTAAGTTCTTATTGTCTAACAAACTGTGTTTGACTTGACGGGAGGTCAGGCCGAGTAAGCGCTTTTTATGAGGTGTCGTTGTATTTCGATGGTTCCCTAAATCATTCAAATAATATCCTAGTTTAACTCGAAACGCACGACAAATACTTATACTTCGTTTAAATTATAGCGTAAATTGACCGTGAAATAGACATAATTATAGACTAACGCATCGCAGACAGACGTGTACATTGACACAAACAACTTACCAATAAGCTAAACTTTATTTTTGTAGCAAACTATTTTGTTAGTTATTATTTATTTATTAAGGTCTTTATTAAAAAACGCATGTTTCAGATTCAGATTTTTAAGTTTTATACAAAAAACTCATTTGTCGGATTAACAATTAAAAATACACCCTTAAATTTTAATATTAATGTTTCAATCTGAAATCATTAAAATTAATAATTCCCTGAATTATTTAAATTTGAATTTGTATGCAATAAAAACGACGTGGTAACAGATTCCTGTTTATTATTTTAGGTTATTGTACGAGTAAATCAAATAATCCAATTAGACATAATCAATATGCTATGAATTATTTATTGTTTACGGTATAAGGATAAATATATTCGACGAGATCAAAACAACTACAAATAATTAATTACATTGTTTACATTTTTCTAGAAGCCACATTTTTAAATTTTATTATTACAACAAAATTGCGGCATAATATTAAAAAAAAATTAGAGTTAATCATAATGATTTAATGTTAATTACTGCAAAATTAAATTCAAAATATTATCTTTTATATTTGTTAAGCTTTAATTAATGTAAAGAGTACTATCTAACTACTATCCATCTAAAGAATAATCTGCTTTCTTCATATTTTTGAGTTTAAGTGCGTAATGATGCACGGTCACGTCGGGGACCACTAGATATATAGTATACATATCTTGTTTTGTTATTTTGAGAATATTACAGACTAATTTTCGGGGTGAAGATGCGGGAGCAAGCCACATACAATTGGTCCTCAGTAAAGCATTATTTATCCAATTTTATTCTAGATATTTTCAATTTACTACCTATAATTGTTACCTCGATTAAATTTATCCGGTAGTTTTACCAGAAACTCTATATTATATTGTTTGACAAACCTATAACTAATTTCATGCTTATATAATAACATCTACACAACAAGGAAATGCAAAAAAACAATCAATTTTTTTTCTTGCTTCAATCAGCAATTCCTGAAATTTTCATCGCAATCTGATTAGTCGTTTTGAAGCCTATAGCAAACATACAAACCTACATACCTGCATCCACATTTAAATATACAGACGTGTGTATTTTTTTGATTTGATTTAACCTCAAAATGTTAAATACTATTTTACTAATCTTCCATTTCAAGAAACGAAATTAGGTAAAACCAGTTAGTTGATAGCTTGTTTTATAAAATTGGGAATATCTCTGGTTTATATCTTCAAGATTGAATGACGTTAATGTACACTAACACTAAATTACTTCATAATTATTTACATATTGTTTTAATTACTGTTTAGACGAATTTACGTGGGTCCTCATAACTAAAAATACAGCTCCGAACAGAAGCTATGTAGCAAACTATATTTTATAATCATTGTGCTCACGAAATACAATCTAATCCAGAACATATAGATTTTGACAAATGATAATATATATTGGATTTTTAGAATATAAATATGGTCTACATCTATGTTTTAACTTTTATTTTAGTAATGTCCATATAACCTCCAAAAATAATTTCATGATTATTGTGAGTTGTTTATGCGAGCGGGTTTACAAAATCACGACTCAAAGAATCTTAAAGAGTTTATTAAAAACGTTTACTTGCACTTTAGACAGATAGTTTAAGAGCACGAGATAGAGTAGAATGACGAAAAGATGTGTAGAAGTTAAAATGAAAAAGGTTGAGTTAAAGATAGGGTGAGACATTGGCAAATAGGAAACGGGCGCGATGAATATTGCCATATATGGTCATATCGCAGGGGCTACAACATGCATCACGTAGGCCACCTGCGATTTCGCGCTCGTTTAAATTAGGGTGACGGGGTGACGCATAAGAAAAGAAACACACAAAATCAGTAACTACACTAACCTCAAAAATTAAGATTGGGGTCTAGTCACGTACACCACAGTTGTTATATTGATAATGTTATTGAAAATGATTGTTATTACTATGTGATTATATATTTGTTTAAATTGTAGTTAATATAAACCTGTCAACACTAATTATAAGCGTTTCAAAATACTTGATTATAGAAACAAGTGTTTTCGATATTTAATGTTGCTATCACATATTTTATTTTATTAAATTTAAATGTTTTAACCGTACTCAGCCTTCTCTACCACTCCACAAAAATATAAATAGTTCGTGTGCCTTGTTTAACTTCACAAATGTTTAATTGCACATCAACGTTTCAGTTATAAAGTTATTAATTAATTTATACTTTTAATTAATAATATCATTTATAAATTTAATTTTGAATTTGTATTCAATTTTTAATTCCTTATTTTTATTCAATTAATTTATTATAAATACAGAGACCTATAATGTCATTATATATGCATTTGATATAAATAATTAAAAATAAAACAAAGAATAACAGTATTATAATTTCCAATCAAGTTTAAACCCAGATAAATTCAAAATATTCATATAGAATTTGATTTAATCCAAACTTGATTTAAATGTGATAATGTAAATGATAAATATTTCAATAACTTGCTTTAAAATTGAATTAAATTAAATTATTTTGAATTTGCTCAATTCTGCGCTGGCTGAAAACCATTGTAGAATGTCAAATCGGTCAAATTGCCAGCACGATGATAAACTCTAACTGCCAATCAGTTTGATTGCTTTACGTGTAAAACTGAACGCTTTTCCTGTGACTCGGCAAAACGACATCATGAAAATCGCAAGCGCCAACACTAACTCAATTTAATATATTTACTCGTAGGTATAATAGAAAGTGGAGAGTGAAATTCATCGCCGAGAGTGCAAGGAAACTTCAACTGCACTTTCGCATAAACAGAAATAAACCACCACATTTATATGAACTATACACAAATGTGTTGTGAACAATGTAAACAAAAACGCAAATATTTGATTTATTCGAATATTTGGCGGTGAATCAAACGTTGGAATGTAAAATGTAAATGAACGAAAATAAATATTTGTGCTGGCGGAATTTTTAGTTCAGCAGGATTATTATAGTTGTGATTCTGAATGGAAAATAAACCTGGTTTTGTAATTAATTTAAAAAAATTTAAAACCTCAATTCGTGGGTGTTGTTGTGACACAAACAAATATTTTAACATTTTTTTAAAATTTTAAACATAAAGAAAAAAACTGTGACGTCATTTGTTAAATAATAAAAAAACAATGAAATTGGATCTTCACATTGTTGAATATAAAATTTCATTGTTTAAAATGTGACAGAATTTGACCACAATTTGCAAACTTAATGTTTAATTATTAATTGCAAATTTAAATGTACGAGTAATCAGTCAGGCGTTAAATTTATTAAATAACGCTGCATAACCTGAGTTTGCAATGAGTGCATGACTGCATTTTGCAAAATCATCACAAATGTTCGAAACTCTCGAAATTAAAATTATAACAAAAATAATAAATTATTAATTAAAGTTTGTTTAAAACTAAAATTTGTTTTTTTAACAATTAATATTATTAAATTATAAATGATCAGAAATATGTACTTGAATTTCTAGTTTACAACCCTTAATTTAGCATTTTGCTAGTGGAGTTAACCCCATGGCGCGTTGCAAATTTGTCATCATCAAACGCCCCCGACACACCGTGAGCTTGTTTGCTTGACTTTGTGCGCGCGCCTCGTTACGGAACTGCAAATTGATGTGCTGATGCTGCTGGTTCGTTAAATTTATTTCAGCATCTATCATCGTCTCAGTCTCAATCTCGGTTTCATCGGTTTTGTCATAGAACCGTCTCATTGCACATCCTTCCAAGTTCTTATCATTTGAAAAATTTGACTCGTGTTACATGTTACGTGAGATGTGAAAATCTTAGGCTTATGGCTTATATAAGAGTAGTAATGCGCTATATTACTACACTTGTATTGGAATATAGAACTTTACACACTGAAATTTATTCAGAAATACGACCATTCCTGCATGGTTGGTAAACTGTGTTGACATTTTTTCGCAAAATAGAAAAAAAACTAAGAAATTTATTGCATTTATTCTTGTAAGTTGGTGATATTTTTGTTTAAAAACACCCTGTATATTTGTATTATTAACGTATGCAAGTATGTTTATATTTTCCATGAAAATCGAGTTTCTCTCCGCTTGAACGGAAAATTGCCTGAGCGATTTTGTGCAATTCTGATCGAAAATGATTTTCTTCACAGCGATCAACATAACAGACGAAGACAGCAATAAATTGAGCAATAAAAACGATTCGGTTCGGTTCAAGGATATCGTCGAATATCATTGCATTCATGGGCGTCCATCTTCCTCCAGCATTCAAGCATCGTTGGTGTTTTTTACCGATTTTTATCCACTTCAGATTCATCACCGTTTTATTGCCACCATCCAATATCAACATCAACTCGTTTTTTTTTATTTTACTTTATTTCAAGCAATTTATTGGTTATTGATTAGAAAATAAAATGAGCAGGAAATTCAATTATGAAATATCTAATTAAATTTTCAATAAAATATAAAAAAAGTATCAACTCGTTCACTTTTTAAAGGTTTACCGTGTCAATATAATAGAAACTTCAACAAAACTCTTTTGTGAGTTGTGCTTTTGTGCTTTGTTGTGGATAAAGTTGTAACTTTTCTGCGGTTTGGTGTTGATTGTGTGTACACTTACTTGCGGATAGCAGCCCGCTGTTGAGCATCGACAGCTTGATCGTGTTGGGTATGCTGACGAAGGAGTTGCTTGCCGTCGCGCTGATGTTGCGCTTCTTGCGCGGCTTCTTGTCGGCGTCGCCATGTCGCGGCGTCGACCTCGACCTGGGCTTCTTGCGCGACCCACCGCCCCCGCTGGCGCTCGTCGCGCTCTTCGCGCCGTGCTTACTCTCCGCCGCGCTCATAATTCAAACGTTCGCGCACCACCACTCACACCATCTCCGGCTGCACTGCACGCTGTGGTAGATGCTGAAAAACAGACCAATTCACGTTATTGAAACTGAATAAAAACCCAGATGAATAGGATGAACGGGATGAAAAGTTAGTCATTAATAAGGTCATAATAGGAAACCGGAAAAACTTTAAAATCGATATTAGAGATTTATGACTATGGCATTTGTCAGGAAACATTTGATTGTTTTATGAGTTTCAAAGTTGGCTATGGTTATGGAAATCAACAAATCAATTGTTTTCTAACACTAACAAACAGAATAAAGAAGACTAAACGTGTCAAAC
>JARJDS010023762.1:0-23048 GCA_030264155.1 Atheta pasadenae | reverse complement strand
TCAACTAAACACGTAAACCAAACACCTTGCTCTTTTCTTCTAATGATTGCTTATGCGGCATCCAAAACTGTGATCTTTTGACATGAATGACATGTGCACGAAACACGGATCAACTCTTATACGCGCAGAGAGCCGTATGTTTGTTCGTTCGTTCATTTGTTTGTTTGTTTGTTTGTTTATTTGTTTGTTCGCTCACCGCGGCCGCGTTTGTTTGTAAACACAAACAACCTCAAGCGCAGCGGGCAACCAACTCGCTCGCGGACGCGCTTACGACCTGCGAATACCACGCGGATCGAAACAAACAACATTCCGAACGTCGTTTGTTTTTTTTACCCGTCATGAAACTAACCTCACTTAACTGTCATTGACATAACATAACATAACATAACATAACCTCATAAATTACGACAATTTAAGGTTAAGTTATTGATAGTTCCAAGTATTAAGTTACATAACCTCGATTTTACTCTAATTAAAACAATAAACTGTCAAAATTAAATTTTGTTTGTAATTTTTTTCAGTGGTCGTTTGTCAATGGGAGGTGACACCCATCAGGTGCCCCTGGAGCTGTTTGCATTGAACCGGAAGCGACTTGTCGACCGTCTGCGTGAAGGCAGCGGAAAATCTGTGGTCGTCCTGCAAGGCGGCGATGAAGTTCCCTTCTATGATACTGACACCACTTATCACATTTTCCGACAGGTAATTGACATTTTCTCTTTATTTTTAAACTAGCAATCAATAAAGAAAACAATTGAATAATAGTTACATGTAAACACAAGCGAGAATAAAAAACAATTGAATAAAAACCACAAGTTGAAAAAACAAAACAAGTAAAAAACAATTGAATTGAATTAGAGTGGGTTTAGTTATGGGTCGACCCAACAAACAAAACACGCAGCGGCGAAAAAACAAAAACAGATCAATAACAGAATCAATATAGTCGCATGTTTTTTTTGTTTTTTATTATTTTGTGTTGGTTACCAAAACAAATGTTGTTTTGTTTGGCGTGGTTGTATACAAACACAGATCAACTGTTTCAATTTGAAGGTTACATCAAATTGGTAATTGGTAATTTTATTGTTGCACGTTGATACATAAAAACTGGTTGCGATTGTTTTTGTTTTTGTTTTGAAGATTTTAAATTTTGGTTGTGAATGTAGAATGTAAATTCTTTCGTGTGGATGTTAATGACCGGGCGTTGTACGTTGTTGGTATGTGAGTAACCGTTTGTGTGCTTGCTGTGCGAGCAGCAGGATGAGGACGAAGAGGAAGGAGAATGCGAACGTGCACAATGTGAACATTGTTCATGATTCGCATCATCATCGATCGATGTGTTTTCGTGTTTTCTGTGTTTATGTTGTGCACGTCGTGGTACCATTGGTGCCAATTGCATGCGGCTGGGGGTGGCAGGTTTTGCGGAGGTTTTGTGGATATGAATGTGGATGAAGGGAATAGGGGAAGATGTATTTTTAGCTCTAACGCTTCGTCCCTTTTGTGCACCTTCCACATTGTAACACTTCAACCTTTGTATTAGCAGATTTGTAGGTGGTTGCAGCGTGGGGTTGGAACATGTGTTTGTTTTTGTGTGGGTGAGTTTCGAGATGGGGTTGCGCGGGTTTGGTTTGCGTAGGTTGGAAATCGATATTGCAAATTGGGTCATTTATTATTGAATCTGGTTGATCTCTTTGTTTGATTTGCATTGGTAATTATTTATTATCATTATTATTCTGATAGTTCTTATTTTAATTTAATAGTGAAAAAGTTTGGTTGTGGTTTTTGAGGTTATGATGTTTAGTTAGTAATTTTTTTTTGAGTGTTTTTTTACATTTAAATGCTGAAAAGTGTTGTTTTTAAGTAAGATATCAAAAAAAAGTTCTAACAAAAGTTGTTTGGAATTTAATAATCTACATTTTATCTTAGTAACATTTTTTGATAGAACGCACCAGTTTTGTTAGAATCGATAAAGTTTGACTAATGTGCTTGAAATTTTGTAAGTTTTTTCATGATTTTTGGTACAAAAACAACTAAAACTAATATTTCTAATAAAATTACAAAAAAAAGTTTCTAACAGAAGTTGTTTGGAATTAAATTATCTACATTATATCTTAGTAACTTTTTTTCATAGAACGCACCAGTTTTACTAGAATTGATAAAGTTTGACTAAAGTGCTTGAAATTTTGTAAGTTTTTTTAATGATTTTTTCTACAAAAACAACCAAAACTCATATTTCTAATAAAAATATGAAAAAAAGTTTCTAACAAAAGTTGTTTGGAATTAAATTATCTACATTTTATCTTAGTAACTTTTTTTAATAGAACGCACCAGTTTTGCTACAATCGACAAAGTTTGATTAAAGTGCTTGAAATTTCGTAAATTTTTTCATGATTTTTGGTACAAAAACAACTAAAACTAATATTTCTAATAAAATTATTAAAAAAAGTTTCTAACAAAAGTTGTTTGGAATTAAATTATCTACATTTTATCTTAGTAACTTTTTTTAATAGAACGCACCAGTTTTGCTAGAATCGATAAAGTTTCAATAAAGTGCTTGAAATTTCGTAAGTTTTTTATGTTTTTTGGTACAAAAAATTTTAAAAATTAAATAATATTAAATAAAATGTAACTGTTAACATATTGAGCATTGTGCTACGTGCGTCTTATATAATTTTTGATAACATTTAATGTTAAATTCGTTAGCATTGCATCATATTTCACCATGCTTCGAATTTCGTACACTTCGTACGCTTGTCGTCACGAGACAGACATTATATATTACGACATCGCACATCGTACACATTCAACACTTTTGAATTATGACTGTAGCAAAAGTAAGCAAGTAACTACGTTTTGGGATACTTCACCAAGTTAACAAATGCTTAGTCAAACACTCACTCACAAACGAGCGAAATAAACGTCAAAGAACTTAAGACAACGAACGAATAGTTGAAGTAGCACACGTCAAGAATGTTAAAATGTTAAAAATAAATAACCTACCTGCAAATGTATGCGATCTAAATACAATTTATCTTAAAAGTATTTTTATATTTTGCAAAAGTCATCGTGTGATTTCTTGTTGCTTCTTTTTAACTTTGCGCTAAACTGGTGCGCTTTATCAAAAAATGTTACTAAGATAAAATGTAGATTATTTAATTCCAAACAACTTTTATTATAAACTTTTTTTGATATTTTTATTATTACTATTAGTTTTCGTTGTTTTTGTACCAAAAATAATGAAAAAATGTACAAAATTTTAATGTTTTTCGTCAAACTTTATTGATTCTAATAAAACTGGTGCGTCCTATCAAAAAATGTTGCTAACATAAAATGTAGATTATTTAGTTCTAAACAACTTTTATTAGAAACTTTTTTCGATATTTTTATTATTACTATCAGTTTTAGTTGATTTTGTACCAAAAATCATGAAAAAATGTACAAAACTTTAATATTCTTTGACAAACTTTATTGATTCTAATAAAACTGGTGCGTCCTATCAAAAAATGTTACTAAGATAAAATGAAGATTATTTAATTCTAAACAACTTTTGTTATAAACTTTTTTCAATATTTTTATTATTACTATTACTTTTAATTGTTTTTGTACCGAAAATCATGAAAAAATGTACAAAATTTTAACATTCTTCGTCAAACTTTATTGATTCAAATAAATCTGGTGCATCCTATCAAAAAATGTTACTAACATAAAATGTAGATTATTTAATTCTAAACAACTTTTATTAGAAACTTTTTTAAATATTTCGATTAAAACCCATAGTTTTTGGTATAAATATAACAAAAAACATGTTAAAACTTGCGAAGTCTAATTATTTTCTATCACATTTGATTTAAATTTGTTTCAAACCCCACCTGGATGTAATAAATCTCAATTTCATAAACATTTAAACTTTAATATGCGTTAATAGACCGTTGAACTTTGCGTTTATCACTAATATACAACGTTCTCAGCCTTCTCAGTTGTTGGCATGTCGAAATTGTCGCATTTATAGAAAATTCGAGAAACCAGACACAATGTAACCATTGATATATTTGATCATTGGGTTGCCTATTTATACACACAAAATGACGAAATGGCGCAACGGACGGGGACGAGCACGCGCGTCTGTCTGCGTCTGGTCCAATTCTAATTTATGTCGAATCCAATTAGACACGGCAGAGGACTTTAAAATAGTTTAGCGTAATGGCGGTCACCACAAGTGGCGGTGCAAAAGCTCAAATAATGCGGCGACGACAACTGAAACAGGAAACGATGACCAACTCGTGACAACTAGAAATAAAAAAAAATGTATAAATAAATACGGTGATTCTTAAATTCTCGGAAACTCTGAAATATAAATAAATAATTTTATAAAATTTTTAATAAATTTCTAAAAGAAATGTTATATTATGTTAGTGTTTTGTTTTGTAATTCATTTATTTCAAACTCAGTATTCATTTGTTATGTCTGTTTGTGTTGTTGTTTTATTTTGTTTTGTTAATACCAACAACAGGCTTTTGACCTCAACTAACTGTACCATCATCAAACAAAACATCACATAAACATTCACTCAAACTTTTATTTTATTACCACTCCATGTTTTTATTACTACACACATTGTAAATAAAAAAAACAACAAAAATGTACATCAAAAATTTACCTCAAACAATTAAAAAATAAAAGAAATTTTCGGTTGGATAACAAAACAATTGCATGCTCGAAATCTGTCATTCTTGCACAGCAAACAAAAAAGAAAACAAAATAATACATAACACAACGGCGCGACATTTAAAATGTAAAATAACACAAAATAAAACAAAAGACAAACATGGATTGTGTGTGGTGAAAACACAATAAGTCAATAGCACAATGTGGAGTACAATTAAAATGCCTGGCCGTACGTAAACAATGCCTAAAACAAACAAAAACGCTGACAACACACCACCGCGACAATAAGCGCAATTAAAACAATTGAAGTTTGGTTAATTAATTAATTACTGTATGCAGAAATTATAATAATAACAAAAATTAAACAAAACCACTGTTTTTTTAAATTTTGTTTTTTTTAGAAACAAATATTGTTTTGTGTTTGTTGATATAACACAACATAACCTAAACTTTTGTTTTATTCTCTTTTGTTTTGTTTGTGTTTTTTATGTTTATTTCGTTTTTTTTTTCTTCTTTTATAAATCTAAATGTAAATACGTGTTTTATATATTTAGGATTTAAATGTTGCATGTTTTTCTTACCACGTGACGTGAACGCTGTTCGTTTGTTTGGTTTAGCGAGATGGCGGCCGTCGTTCGTGTTTTGTTTCGATTTACTAGACTAGAAAGTTTCGCAAATTAGGCAATCTTTGTTTACTGTGCCGCCAACACAACTCTACAAGACTACAGTGTTGGAGTTAGAATTATTTCTTTATATATCTATATAAAATAATAAACTAAAGTAGGCGTAATGTATGCAACTTATTCTACACTATTTTGATTTGGTGTTGTTGTTTCGGTTAATTATTGAAGTTTTGTTTAAAGTTTGTTGGTATGGTTGGATTAGTACGGTCCTGTGGTGAATTTTTGCTCTTTCACGTTTTGTATTTCGTGTTTTTGCGATTTGTGACGGCGACGGAGTCGAACAATATCGCTCCGCGAAAGACAGGCCTCGTTTCGTTTCGTTTCATTTCGAACGGGGCCCTCGGCCCCTCAACCCGGTGAAATGAAAACAAACCGACGGTGTGGTTGGTTGTTACTCGTTGCTCGTCTTTACTTTGAATCGTATGTGAATTGTGTACATAACGGTTGTTTTCTTCTTCTTCATCTTCTTCTCAGTTTACTTGCGTTGTAAGCGGCGTGTTGCAATGTCGCGTCACGATTCAATGAAACAAAACAATAACAAATAATGTAAACAAAGCATACGAGCAAACAAAAACAAAACATGAAATAACAAAAAACAATCAAAAATACAACTAACGAAAACAATTGGTTAGAACCTAATTAAAATTTGTATTGTGTTTTGTTTTTTTTTGTTTTTTTATAATTACCTGACTTTGTTTAAGTTATTTTTGTGTAAAAATATACTTTATGTATGAATGAAACAAACATAACCTAAAAATAGAGTTGAGAGTATAAATTTGTTGGATTACTGCGAATGTCGTATTGAGATATTGAGAAACGTTGCAAAAAACCGCCGGGTTTGGTTGTGTTGGTCAATCGACTGTGCGCGTCACCACGATTTGCACATGTAAATAGAAAATCGGTATTTCAAAATTTATTATTTACAAACACGACATGATGAAATTTACTACTTGCTTGCTTCATTTTTGGATTGTAATGCTTCCAAACCATACAACACTAAACAAAAAATTCAAATATGAGCATTTAACGTAGGCAACCAGTTATACATGCAATGCATTGGCTTCATTGGCTTGTACCAGTTTATACTTTGGAAAGTTATTGGTTTTTTTGTTTGTTTGTTAATCATTTGAAAAGTGTTGTGAATTATGTGATTGCGTACACGTGGAAAACAAGTCAAAGAACTGTCATTGCGCACGATGCAAAATGACGATGTGGGGTATTTGTTGTATGCAAAGTAGGCAAAGTATACAAACAAAAGCAAATGAATGCAAATTGTAGAAATTAACGCTAATTATGCGGAAATTGTTTGTAACCGCATTGAATGTTTCTTGTGGGTTATATTACTGAGGTGTGATGTGTTTGTTGAGTGAGTATTGAGCTGAGTGTGCTGATTATAATTATCATTTATAAAATATATACAATTATGCTTTTCTAGCGCAATTATTGCTTACAACACATTTATCATTTGGAAATATTATGTGGTACGTTGATTATCGTGTTGTTTACAAATAACGTAATTGTATTAAGTGTTAATTGTATGGATAATTAACGTAATTAAATTACTTTTCATGAATATTTTGGTGAATATCATTAAAATTTTGTGTTTTTTGATGCAAAAACATTCAAAACTTGTGTTTATAATAAAATTATGAACAAATGTTTGTAACAAAAGTTGTTTGGTATGAAATAACGAACATTTTTTGTTAGTAACATTTTTTGATAGCACGTACCAGTTTTGCTTGAATGAGTAAAGTTTGTCTGAAGACATTGAAAATTAGTAAGTTTTTTCATGATTTTTGGTAAAAAAACAACCAAAACTGTTAGTTATAATAAAAATATGAAAAAATGTTTATAACAAAAGTTGTTTGGAATAAAATAACGAACATTTTTTCTTAGTAACATTTTTTGATAGAACGCACCAGTTTTAGTCAAATCAATAAAGTATATCGAATAACATTGCGATTGTTCAAGTTTTTTTCATGATTTTTGATACAAAAGTATCAAAAACTAATATTTCTAATGAAAATATGAACAAATGTTTATAACAAAAGTTGTTTGGAATGAAATAACGAATATTTTTTCTTAGTAACATTTTTCGATAAAACGCACCAGTTTTGTTTAAATCAACCAAATCCATCCAAAATCAATAAATGTAATCTAGCATTTTATCATGATTTGAAAAAAAAAACAAAACAAAACACGCAAAACTCTAATAATTTTGTTTTTATCTAACAACCTAACTTTTTAGAACTTGTTGTGGTCTTGCTGAAACTTTATAATTAAAAGTTTACTTTTCTTTCGTGATTGGTAAAGAGTTAAAGACATGATTCATCATTTTTTCCGTTGACTGTCTACTAGTTTTTTTGCAATTGCCGTGTTGTGTTCTGTCCTAACTGTTAAAACGGTAAACACAAACAGCTCAGCATATAAACTAAAAACAAAAACCAAACAAATACTAAAAAGTGGTATGTACCACTTTACAACTTAACAACAACTACAATATTTACAGCCGTAACTAACCAAGCTAACAATTGCAAAGTGCGCAAATTTTGCAAACAAAAACTTTGGCGGCAAAGAAGAGAGGTCGAGAGCGCCAATTCTTAAACTGGGTAACAGTCAAGCACGATTGTAACCTTTCGGCGAAATTACCTCATAAAGTGGGTCGACAGACAGAAAGTTACTCACCAAAAAACCACAATGAATGGTATAGTTAAAAAAAACGGAATAAACAAACAAAACAAATGATAAATCATGAATCAGCTTTTGAAATAAACAAACATTCAAAATATCAAATAAACAAACAAGAGAACAAAGTATTAGTTTTGAATTTTTTAAGTTTTTAAAGTTTTTTAAAATTTTAATGTACTTTGGGTTGCCTAATTTTACTTCTTAGATTTTTTAATGTTTAAATAATTAATTTGGCGATTAATTGCAGGAATCTTACTTTATGTGGACTTTCGGTGTCTTGGAAGCTGGTTGTTATGGCGCTGTTGATATCGCAACCGGAAAATCGTATCTTTTCGTCCCCAAACTTCCGGATTCTTACGCTGTTTGGATGGGACCCTTGTTGACTCTTGATGACTTCCAAAAGAAATACGGTGTTGATGTTGTTAATTATGTTGATGATGTAAGTTCTTTAAACAAACAAACATCAATTTTGTTAATTTTTGAAAGAAAAAATTTCATATTTTTGTTTGTTGTTAAGTTAGGGGAGGAATAATATTAAAATTTAATTTATTTTTAGATTGCTAAAGTTTTGGGTGATCTTAAACCATCCTCACTATTGACTTTGGTAAGTCACCTTAACATAACCTAATATAACCTAACTTTAAATAACATAACCTTAAATTGTAGAAAGGTGTGAACACTGACAGTGGATCCACATCAAAGGAAGCCGAATTTGCTGGAATTGAAAACTTTACAGTTGATAATATGACTTTGTTTTTCCATATTGCGGATTTGTAAGTAAAACATACAAAAAATTACATATTTTTCTAGGTTAATGTACAAAAATGTGAAATTAACCTCAAAAAATGTTTCAGGCGTGTGGTTAAAACCGATTATGAAACTGAAGTCTTGAAATACGTGACGAAGGTTTCCTCCCAAGCTCATCGGAAAGTAATGCGCATGGCGAAACCTGGCAGGAGTGAATATCAATGCGAATCTGAGTTTTTGCACCATTGCTACACTTATGGTGGGTGTCGTTTCATTTCGTACACGTGCATTTGTGGTTCTGGAGCAAACGGCGCCATCTTGCATTATGGCCATGCTGGATGTCCCAATGACAGGCTTATCAAAACTGGTGATACTTGGTAATTGCTAAACAAACCAAACAATTTTAGTTAAGTCATCCAAAACAATTTTTGTTACATACAATTTTCTTTTGTAGTCTTTTCGACATGGGTGCAAATTATTACGGCTACGCAGCTGACATAACCTGCACTTTCCCTGCAAGTGGAAAGTTTAGCCCGGATCAGAAATTGATCTACAATATCGTCTACGATGCCAACATGGCTGTCTTCAATGCGTTGAAACCCGGTGTGAGTTGGGTGGATATGCACGTGCTGGCGTTGAGGAAAATCCTTGAAGGATTGAAGAACGGTGGGATTTTGAAAGGAGCAGTTGATGATATGATGAAGGCTAACTTGGGACCAATCTTCCAACCGCATGGTTTAGGCCATCTGATTGGTTTGGACGTGCATGATGTCGGTGGTTACTTACCCTCCGAACCGCCAAGGCCTACAAATCGTGGTGTTGATCGTTTAAGGACTGCGCGTACCATGCAGAAAGGAATGTGGATGACCATTGAACCAGGGTGTTACTTTATTGAACCTGTATGTTGTTTCTTTGTTTTATAATTTTTTTTAGAAACAATTTAGAAGGAAACTATGATTTTTTTGTTGTGTGTTGTTTTTAGTTGTTGGATGAAGCTTTGGGTAATCCAGAAATGGCCAAGTTTATCAACGCCGATGAATTGAAGCGTTTCCGTGGTACTGGTGGTGTTCGCATTGAAGATGATGTTATTATCACTGAAGATGGTTGTGTTAATTGGACTAAAGTACCAAGAACGTAAGTTATTACTAGTAAAATTTGACATTTCTGGAGTTATGGGGCGTTTATAAGTTGTGCGCATGCCCAACAACAACCGGTTATAACTGGTTATAACCTGTTCAAACCTGTTATAACCTGTTATAACCTGTTATAACCTGTTCAAACCTGTTATAACCTTGCGTTTGACAGGTTTGCTTGTCACAGCTTGTCATTTTACTTCTGGTCTTGGTGGGAGGGAGGTCACGTGCTTAATAATCTTACAACTTCGTAAACCTAACCTAATTTAACCTAAAACATGAGGTATTATTTTTAATTACTCTAAATTTTGTTTGTTTTGTTGATTTTAGTGTTCAAGAAATTGAAGATTGGATCAATGGCGTTGATGATGATTCCAAATATGATTAAATCTACATTATTCCAACTATTTTAATCGTTTTGCTTTGTTTATTAATCATTTTGCTTACTTTATAATGTTAATTGCCAAAAGATTTATACGAGAACATGTAAATTTATATTATATCAAAAGAAAAGAAAACTTTTACTCTTGTAGATGTTGTGTTTGTCTATTTTGACTTTTACATCAAATTTAAGTAACCCTCAACAAATAACACTTTTATTTAAAAAC
Source organism: Atheta pasadenae (assembly GCA_030264155.1). Classification (NCBI taxonomy): domain Eukaryota; kingdom Metazoa; phylum Arthropoda; class Insecta; order Coleoptera; family Staphylinidae; genus Atheta; species Atheta pasadenae. Next base: position 12,530 of record JARJDS010023762.1, on the reverse strand, counting down.
GTGTTTTTGTTAAGTATTTTGTTGTTATTTCAATACCAGTATTGCCATCTAGCGATGTTATGTCTCTAAGTGCGTGCTGCGCGCAGGTGTACTCGCTTTAAGGTCATGAACCGAAAGGTCAGCGGAATGAGTTGAGTGAGTTGAGGCGACTTAAGTGTAACGCGCACGGCGCTCTCATTTCGCGTGGCGTGGCGTGTACGAGAACTGGCTCCGTGTCGCATTCAACTGTTGTGTTCTGCTTAAAATTGTTGCAAAGTCTCTAATGGACGTGAAGGTGGAGGCGGGTGCTGCCGCCGGCCTCTGCCTCGGTGCTGAATTATGCGTGGTGTGCGGGGACCGCGCCTCGGGCCGGCACTACGGCGCCGTCAGCTGCGAGGGCTGCAAAGGCTTCTTCAAACGATCCATCCGTAAACAGCTCGGCTATCAATGTCGCGGCGCAAAGAACTGCGAGGTCACCAAACACCATCGCAACCGCTGTCAGTATTGTCGTTTACAAAAGTGTCTTGCTTGTGGGATGCGTACAGATTGTAAGTTACCAATTTAAAACTTAAAATTTTACATTTATTATAAGTACATTACTTAATTGGCATTGTAGCAGTGCAACACGAAAGAAAACCTATTGTGGACAAGAAAGAGTACTCACCTGCACGACCATCTGCTTATAGTCCAGGACTATCCAGGATATTCTTCAGGAAGGACTTAACTGTAGAACCACCAGTTCTACCACCTCCTGCATTGAACACGAACAGTGATCTCAACTTTAGTTCACTACTTACTAAGCGTAAGTTGTTACTTAACCTAAATTATTCATAATTTAGTATTTAAATAAAAAACATAAGTGTTTAACTTAGATTTTTTTTGTAATATTAGTTAATGCTCATCTACCAGAACTACATCACATGTCACCAAGCCAAGCTAGTATTGAAGATGAAGCATCACTGGATGAAGGAGATAATTCTGATTTATCCGAATCTTTGTCTGCTGCTCGTGACAAACAATTAATTGCTTTAGCTTTAGACACAATGGCGCGCGTGCAATGTTTAGATTCCTCTCCACATGTTGAACCTAATCCCAGATCGTCATTAAACGACGATTCCGGACCACTTTTGCATGACTATCACATGCGTTTTCAACTGCAAACGCCTGGACCAGTTCCTGCTTACCTGAACGCGCATTATGTCTGTGAAAGTGGTTCCAGATTATTATTCACATCAGTTCACTGGGCTGCAAGTATCCCAGCTTTTCAAACCTTAAGGTAAATATAACACAACTATACTATAAATATAACAAAAATAATTGTGTCGATTTAATGTTTACAGTGTAGAAACTCAAATTTCCCTAATAAGAAATTGCTGGAGTGACCTTTTTACTCTAGGTCTTGCCCAAACATCTCGTTCTCTTCCATTGTCAACGATTCTAGCTGCTTTGGTAGCTCATATTCATGGTTCTATAGCTCAAGACCGTCTTCCTGCAACACGGGTCAAACTTCTCGCCGAACATCTCGTCCGTTTGCAAGAATTCGTCGCTAGTATGCAACGTTTGCGTGTCGATGATAATGAGTATGCGTATTTGAAAGCTTTAGTAGTATTTTCAGCAGATACTGCGGATGGCAGACTTGAACGTTTGCAGGAAAAAGCGGTACAAGCTTTAAGAGCTCACCTGGTTCGTAAGTGCGATGATGGCGAGCGTTTTTCTAAATTATTGTTGCGTTTGCCTCCGTTGCGGGCGTTTGAAGCGCAAGTGATTGAAGAGTTGTTCTTTTCGGCGCAATTGGGGCCGGTGCAAATCGAAAGCGTGGTGCCTTACATTTTAAGAATGTCACCAGCAGGCGTGCATTCTGCTCGGCAGGTGAAATCTGAGCAACAAGTGGAGTTCAATTGATTGAATTTGAATTGATTGATTTTTAACCATTGATGTTGTACTTAAGAGTCTTTTGTATTCCTAGTCTGCTCCCAAACACAAAACACTAACAAATACTTCATTTTTTTTGTTGTGTCTTTTACATGATCTTGTTTTACGAAGTTAGACTCATTATTTAATTTACGAATTAAACATAATTTGTTACTTCTCTTTTTATATAACTAGTTTTTTTGTATGTTTAATGAGTATTGCAATGTATTTATGTGATTATTAAATAAGAATAAATGGATTTGATTTATCTTTTAATGATTTTTTATGCAGTTCGTTTTATTGTAACAAAAAACAAATTTTGTTTTGGAAAATTAGTCATAACTTTTTCCCATTATACTCAAATTCACTCGCCTAATTTTTCTTATGCAGTTTAATAGTTGTACTTTAACGTGTGATCAAATTTCATCCATAAATATTCCCCGAAGTATTTTATTTTAGTCTTCAAAGTTGAGCAATTTGCGAAAAATGAAATTTGGTCACACTCAGAAATCTTTGGTTGAAATGTCGGTAAGAAACCTGTAATGTTGATAATGTGTCAACTTTCAAATGTGTCACATTGTCTTCAATGTAATTAAGCACAGCGCATGAATTTGAAATCAAACTTACAATAACGTTAATTGCACATATAATTAACGTGATTGATGTGTTTATAAGTAATTTCAGTATAAATACAAAACTTAAAATCAACAAGTACAGTAACGAAACACAAGATGGTGCTACGATAGTGTATCATGAGTGGAAACGTGGCCGATGCCGTGGTCGAGTCGCCGACGTAATCACTCGCGTTCCTTCCACGAATGCATCAACTCACGACCCAAAGTAACGCGTGTGTTGTCAGACATCTGTGATCATTCGTGGGTGAAACAGTCGAAAACTTATTAGAAATCGTGAGTATTTATAACATAACTAAGGCTTGAAATTCGTTGAACGATAACTTATATTAAATATTACTTTTGAAGATGTGGCAAAAACTTGCTTTCGCTGTCCTCGCGACGCTTGTGGTCGCCGCCGCCGGTGGCAGTGATGCTGAAGAAACTGGAGCTCGCCTTATGGTCTCCAAGCAAATCATGAATCGTTACCTGGTGGAACAGATGGACGTTGTGGTCCGTTACACCCTATACAATGTAGGCAACTCTGCTGCTATTAATGTAAAACTGACTGATCAAGGCTTCCCATCTGAAGCTTTTGATGTTGTTGGTGGACGTTTGGAGGCTCATATTGATAGAATTCCACCACAAACCAATCTCACCCATGTGGCTGTTGTTAGACCAACGAAATATGGATATTTCAACTTTACTGGTGCTGTTGTTGAATACAAAGCTAGTGAAGATGCAAAAGAAGTAAGTTTTTTCTTATTTTGTTTCTATAATTATTGTTTGGTTAAGATTTAACTATAAAATTAAGTAGGAAATTTAGTGAAACAAGATTAAGCTGATTAGACTATTAACTTTGATATTACCTAAAATTAACACTTAAATTACCTTTTAATGTACTCATTACCAGTTAATCACGTTTAATCTGTTTTGAAATTAAAACCCTAACCTAATCTAAAATTAACATTTTGGTATTGTCTTTCCAGATTCAATTGTCATTCAGCTCTGAACCTGGTGAGGGCGCCATTGTTGCTTTCCGTGACTACGACAAAAAATTCTCTTCCCACGTTTTGGACTGGATGGCGTTCGCTATCATGACTTTGCCATCTTTGGTAATCCCCTTTGTGTTGTGGTTCAACAGCAAGACCAAGTACGAAGCTTTGGCGCGTCCTTCCAAGAAGGTGAACTAAGTGCAAAACTGACTGTCGACAAGCAGTCGTCGATCGTTCATTTTTTCCTCCTAAATAATTTGTGAACGCCCTCTGATTGGCAGAGAGCGTCAATCATTATTTATTCATACTTTGTTGCGTATTTTGTAAAGAAAACGATGAAAATGTAACTGTTTCGTTCATCACCACATCAGAAGCAGTTGTGATTGCAATAAAATATTTTGTACGTATGTTAAAAGAAGTTTATTTTATTTTTTTACCCCAATTTTCTTTATTTATTATTACAGCGTGATGAAACAAATTTAGTGTACATTTGGTTGCATACATTTCAGGTTCAAAGGCATATAACCGATATAACAAATTAAAACTTTCATATCTCTTTAAATATTTATGATACGGTTTGAAGGTAAACAATAAATTGTAAAGTATAGATTTCGCTTTAGAATAAAGCAAAGAACACTCAAATCGGTTAATTAATCTTTGAGATATTAATGTTTTTATGTCAGCACGTCACATTCTTTATGTGCAGTATCAACGTGTCAACTTCCAACCAGCTTCCAACACAAACTTCTCAGTGGAATTCGAAAACTTTTGGTAATACGTTGGTAATCAATAAAAAGATTGTAAATAATCACACGAAATAAAGTTCTCCACACACATTTATCACTTATTAAAGTTTATTTCACAAATATAACCTACAAAAACAAAGCAAGTTTGGTTGTCAACATTAAACTACAAAATCTGTCACGCTGCAAAACATTAAATTTTAATAATCTTTTACTTTTAATCGACTAACGTGCAAATCGTTACATAAATATTACAATGCTTGAGGTATATTATCTATAGTAAACATAAATTATAATTTACATCGCATGTGATAGACAAACCACTCAAATAATCAATTAATTAAATTAAACTTACATTAGTTTAGTATTAAAGCTTTCAGAACCCTTCGACTTGTTACTGTTAACAACTTTTAATATTATTAATCACCATTGGTGTTTGTCATTATGATTAATCGCATCATTATTAACATATAAAAATTGATTTACTTAAAATAAAAATTAAATACGATTATATAGTGTTACATCATTAGAATATAAGAATTAGACCAGATTAAGATTTTGTTGTAAAAACCATCGTCAATAATTGTCTTTCAATGTTCAAATATTCACACATTCACAGCCATCACCAAAGAGAACCGTTGTCTCTTAATATTATTGGTGAAAACATACATTGGGAGGGATTTGTTGAGAATTATGTTGTTATGTTTATAATTATTTGTTTAAACCGGCACGGCATCACCGTCACCATTTTCGTTCGTGTGCGTTGTTGTTAAAGTTGTTGTCGAAGAAGCAGTAGCCGCTGTAACCGCCGCCATTCTATTCGCAAATTCGTTGATATTCGAACTGCCATAATCCGGTTGTTGTATAACCCCTGCGCCATCTTGTGAAACTAAATGTTCGGAACTAACAAGCACCGGAGCGACGTATTGTTCCTGCCTTTCTTGATAATCACCATCCAGTCCTCTAGAACGCGGCGAACACGCTGGGAATGGACTTAGAAACGTGAAACAAAACAACGTCGCGAAAACACCTAACAACGTCACAATCGCCATGACACTTGTAGCTCCTCTAAGTAGCGCAAACGTCGCCATTATGACTTGCAACAAAAAGAATGACACGCGTACCATTCGAACAGCAGTTGCGTGAATTCTTGCACCTTCCCCTGACATTTGTATGGGTTTGTAAACGTAATAAATATTATGTTTATCCACAAGATGCTTTAGGCATAAATAAAGTAAACCGAACGGCGCGATTAAAGGACAGACTAAACTATAAACAGTGCTGACAGTAAAAATTAACAAAGTCCACGCGTAATGGATGCCGAATGGAAATACCGATAAAATTTCTTTGCGTATCGATCCTTTTTCAGCGGCGGACCTCATCAATAACAATCGCCAAACGTACATGGCCAACTCAGGGAATCGTAACAACTCCAACCCTGTGCCTATTAACGCTGACGTGATAACGTAATTCACAAAAAACGCGCCTTTATCAGGCAAAAATATACAATCCCATCGCACTGTTTTGTTTGCGGCGTGCAATGAAGACTCAAGAAAAGCTTGCGCACTTGTCAAACCCAATGAGGGAAGAATCAACACCATAAACAACAAAAAACAAAAGCATTTCAACATGGTGCCATGATTTTGTTTGGACTTCGTCCAATGCGACATCCACTGATCGGAATACGCCACCAGGACCGGCATTAACGCTGACATTGTTAAAAGTAACAAAGTCGGGACGAATTCAGCCAAAAACGGACTAAAACTTTTGATAAAATTCTCCTGCACGGTCGTGTATGTATTCAACATATTCACAACGATGGCAGGCGTTGTTAAAAAGAACAAAACAATAAACAATGCGCAATTGATGGCGATAGCTTTCGAATACCAGTTTCTCGTTGATATTTGTAGATTTTCCCAATTAATATCACCTGGACTCGGCGCACGTGCAATATTCCATTTTCTATAAGACCCGGGTTGAAAAGTATCAATCACTAAACGCGCTTGTTCTTCAGTTTCTAACGTAACAAACGCAATCCCCAAAGGTGCGGATAACGCCCTCGCACGTTCGCGTAAAGTTTCCGCTGTCAATTCAGCTTCCTGCCGGCGGTAATACTCCAACGCGTTCACAGTTTTCCAAGGACAACATGCAATACAACCAAACGGTTGCAATCTCAACGAATTTTTGTTATTCGCAACACAATAAAGTCTTGCTTCCCTGGCTAAATTCCGTTGGCGTTCAACCCGTACAAGGTTTTTAATTTTATACGCCATTTTGACGTCGCGTATTTGCACGCGAGGAAACCTCTGCTCAAAATACACACGAATTTCTTGCGCGTTTCGATGATTATGTGATATATGTGTTACTAACACAGTTCGAGACGATAACACTGAAGTACTAGGTATTCTCGAGCTGCATCTTCGCATTATCATAATCGAAGTCGGGACTAATGCAAAAGACACAAACACGTGCACCCATAACCATGCTGATGTTGGTTCAAGATTACTTAATGTAGTATGACCAAAAGTATACTCGTTACCTTGCAACTGTCCTTGGAAATTGATCGGAAGAATTATAACCAATGCACAAAACACAACAACACATTTTAGTAATAAAAGATGCTTTTGAAAACTGATGTAATGTGAAGCATCAGGTCCACAACGTAAGAATACTCGCTGTTGGCCTATTTTAAAAATAGTAGGAAACCATGAACAACCAACATCAGATGGTAAAGAATTTTCTGTGGTTGTTGATTCATCAACTGGTATAGCTTCATCTGTGTTTTTGTAGAATAACTGAGTCCACTTCTCACTTTGCACTAGAGCTAATCTACCATAATCCCAAGCTTTGTTTCGAAGTATTGCAAAGATCAACAACAACATGCACCAAGTCAAAAAGTTAAGCAGTAAAGTTTCAGGGATACCTTCATAGACATTTCCAATGACTGTTTTATTCATTCGCTTTGTATTCAAGCAAGTGTCATTGTGTTCGTCTTCTAGTATAAAGTTAAAATGAGTTAACGAAGTCATGTTGATTTTTGTAATCTTAAATTGTGTTATAACCTAAAAAAAATTATTTTATAATAATTATTACAAACATGTAACAAAAAACTTACAAATTTAATGATTATCCAATATTTGGGACATGTATTGCATTTTATACCATTACAATTAAAACTTGTAATCACTTGTTTTGATGGTCAAAACAATGACTCAGTATTTTGGACATTCACCTGATGTGGTCAGTTCTAATTTAAAATAACATATTTAGTATTAGTGATAGTTATTAGAAACACTTATTACTAATTACATACCGATGGAATAAACATTTAAAGCTAAAGACAGTGGTTTAGCTTGAATGGCTTGTGTAGTGCCTTGTCTTCTGAGTCTTCTAGTTGATTAGATTAACACGCCATACGTTCACAATCAAAATCAGAACCGCTAGAACGGGCTAGATGTTGTTGATGTGGTAGATTTGTAGAATCATGACGCACAACGAACCTGTGCTGTTCACTGTGCCCCACACTTTGCGATCGTTTCATCGTCTAGCACGCTTTCTAGTTGAAATGTCAGAGCACAGGACCGTATCACGATTGTTCAACGCAAAACAATGAGTTTGTATTTAATTCAATTGCTAAACAATTAATCCATCCATGTTGGGATTATCTTTTTTTAATGTATGAAGCATTCATGCTTCTTAATAGTTATTGAATTAAACATTTCACAGATCATTGTAATTTATATTCATGTGATGTGATTCGCTGTGTTTTTTTTCATTTCACATCGTTGTATTTTGTGAGTGGGTTTGTTTTATTTTTATCATTGGCCAGTTGGTGATAATGATAATGATAAAAAAATAATGATGTTGTATGTGCGTGGTGTTAAATAAAAACATTTTTATCCTCCTACAAATATATTTTGATTGTCAACTTGAAACAATTTATTTTTATATGATAATTACTCGTTGATGTAATGAGTTTGTTCATTAGCTAATTATTAATGTGTGTTATCATTTTGTTAGTTAGATTTCTAGGTATTTCCTGATTGGTTGGTTTGTTTGTTTTAATGTTTGCAATCTTGTTTGGTATTTGTTGAAAAAAAAGTGATAAGGTTTGTTTAATGAGGAAACGATTGTAGTCATTTCATTGCTGGCGTATACAACGTCCGAGTTTGATGACCGAATGTTCTCGGCTTTTATTAAAATCTGAAATATTTTATGAGAGAGCGTTATTGTTGGCGATAAGCGATAACCAGAGATGAAACATATTGAATTGTTTATGTTCTATGCATTGAAGCAGTAATGTTATCGTTTAGTTTAAAAATTGATCACTAAACTGGTAGTTTTTTTTTTTAATTTGAAATATATATTCTATATTATTATAAAATTCAAACATTGTAGATGCTGTTATACAGACATAAAACGTAAATCTTTTCAATAAAAAACACAGTAACTGCAATAACAATGAAAATCAACCAAAGAACAAAAACACCAAAAACATGATTGATCTTCAATACTTTAGGTCCATCATCTATTAGGGGTTTAGAATCAATGTATTGCATCAAAGTATCCATTCTATTCGTCAAACAAAATGCATCCCATTCCCATTTTAGCATTAAACCAGCACTTTCACATTTCATCAACAGTCGCTGGAGTGATGGCAAAAGTAACATATAATGACTTTTCCCAGGGGATAACATTAAAGCATAGTAAACTGTTTTAAACACTTTGTCCATTGATTTCACCTTATCAATAGGTATTGGAATTGTTCCATTTGGACGAAAATCATTAAATGCAGATGTCACTGTAAGTATAAGGAATAATTATTAAGTAATCAATTTATTTATTTTTGTATTTAGTAAAATAAATACAACTTACTTCTTGATGAATAAACATAATGAACAAGAGCTTTTTCTTTATAAGTCAATGTATTTGCAGGATTTATCCATCGCGAAAAAGCACGTCTCTCAGCATCCTTTAAAAATAAAATGATTTATTATTATCATTTGTTAATATAACTTTCAAATACTTACAGAAAAGGAATTATTGTCATAGAGATTTAACGGATTGTTAACCCAATCAATAGTGAGGTTAGAATTAGCAAGATCTTCCCAAGTTCGAATATCATTTTCGTAAGATTCTGTCATCAGTTCACTAACAATGCCAGAGGAAAAAATTGCAGAATACAAAACGGCAAGAATTAAAAGTTTTAGCAATAATAATTTAGCAAAAAAATGACGCGGTATCTCATGGTCACCAATTCCTTGCAGAAGAAACAAACCAATTAATGATACAACTGATGGATTCATTACATTGCAGAACAATCTGTTTTCTATCCAAAAATAAACTCCAATTACCACGAAAACAGACACAATCAGTATCCATAGTTGTAATGGCAATACACGCAGTAATTGAACGTAGGAAATATAAGGTGTTGGTTTTGGTACAAGAAATGATATTTTAACTGGTGTTACCGGTATATTTACAAACGATGCATGAGTTGTCGTAAAAAATGTTCCTATAAAAATTAAATATAAGAACATAAAAACAATTATTGGTAAGGGTATATTAAAATTAATACTTACCTACAAAGATATTCTCAGAATTTATGTTAAATGTAACACTTAAATTCATTGATTCTGCAAAAATCATTACTAATTTGAAATTAGAACCAGCGTTTTGATCTAAAACCATTTAAACCAAATAAATTAATATATTTCTTTTAAAAATATTTAGTTGTAGAATATTTACCTTTTAATAATACAGGTACATTTCTAGATTGAATCATACCAATTACCAAAGATCCTCCATACTGCTTTCTTCTTTCATCAGAGAAAAAGTCGTCGATTGATTCGTTCTCAAACTTTCTTTCTGGAATACTCCAACGGTTTAACACAAGATATTTATCTGCGTTCCAATTTTCAAATGCACTGATAACGAAATATTGTTTATCTTGTTGGATGAAAATTGCATTAGGAGCATATGCAGGTACTTCTTTGTTTTCAATATAATTTTTGAATTTGTAATCATCAATTGTGTCGTTGCTAAGAAAAATAATCACTTGAAACATGTAATTTTTGTTTTCTTTTAGACAATGTACAATCTGTCCGCTCCAATCACTTGTTAGCGCGTCGTGTACAATGTGATAATCACAAGAATAAACACACTGCTTTGGGTTTACATATTGAGGGATTACAGGGGTTGACGACGTGAATGAGTACTCAAAGTATAAAGTGTTGAACAAATGAATAATGCACCCTGCTTTTGGAAAATGTACACGCAAAATTATGTTTAACATTAATTGTAATGAATTTGCAATTGTGAGGTTAGAAATATTCACGAAAGACATTTTATTATGAACTATTTTGTATTATTGGTGAGGTATTAATGTGCAGGTAAAATACAAAAACTGAAATAATACAATTATCCTTGTGTCACTTGTATTTGTAATATATTTATTATTTATACTCTAATACACAAAGGTACTATTTATTATGCGAGTGCCCATTATTAGTTGTTTAACATTAATGAATATTTTATCAAGCTCACAGGATAATAAAAAACTTTATAAATTTGTTTTTATGACCTTCGAGTATCAATTAAGCTAATAAATTCAAATTAATTTTTTAGAGAATATAATTTATGGAGTAAATTATTCAACGTATTTGATCTTAAACTATGGTTATTGATTGTAATTAGTTTTTTGATAACCGCACTTGTGTTTTGGGTTGAAAATGGTTTGTTTGATAGTGGATGTCCACGATTTATGGCTATGATTGGTTTATTTTTTTGTCAAGGATTAAACGATCAAGATATACCACGTCACTTACGTTCCCGATTTCTTGTAGCTCTAATGTTAATTCTAGCAGTTTTATATTCATCCGTATTTGCTTCTGGAGTTGTTGACCAATTGGTAACTGCGAATTACGAAGGTGATGTAAGAACTTTAAAAGACTTAGCGAATTCTAATTATACAATATATGCACCTTATCAGTTATACCAATTCCGTCAATTTAAAACTGTAAGTACAGTTAGTTTTGTAAAGTTTTAATTATTACTAATTATTACTGAATAGGAAATTGATAGACAATTAATTCCCAAACAAGATAGAAGGATGAATGGTGTTGTTATGTCTGGTAGATTGACACAAGTTGCTCGAATGCATGCTATTACTCAATCAAAACGTAAGTAATTGCACAAATTATGTTAATAAACACAAATACTTAGTTGATTTATTTTATAGTATCAAATGAATTGAATTCAGTGAAATTAAATTCAATGAAAAATGCGGTCCAATGGAAGGATATAAAGACAATGGATGAGATTTATGAACCAATGTACTCAGTTCTTAGATTAGATTGCACCAAATTTGAATATGCAGGTGCTTACCATAATCATTACATGTTGTTAATGCCATTATTAGCGAAACATGTAAGAATATGTTTACAAGCTGGTTTGTTAGAGAAATGGGAATTAGATACGTACAAAGCGGTAAATCCAATCAAAATCATTCAAATTGCTTTAGATGTTAAACCACCACCGAAAAAACCCTCAATACTACAGTTTGAACATGTAAGAGGACTTTTTATTATGTGGTTGGTTGGTATTTTAATTACAATTTTAATATTCAGTATGGAACTGGTTGTAATGTATGCAACTAATAGTGTTTTATATATTTAAAACTTATGTTTACGGCTGAAAGATTTTTTTCATTTTAAATCAAAATTTAGAATTTAAGTTTTATATTTTTGCACTTAAAGTTGGGCAATTGTTTCGTTTTTTCCAAACACGTCTTTGAAAATTGCTTATAACTCAAATTCTCTTCCCCAATTTTTCTTATACAGTTTAAGAGTTGTGCTTTAACGTATGACTTAATTTAATCCATAAATATTCCCCAAAGTATTTTATTTTGGCTTTCGAAGTTGGTAAATTTTTTGATTTTTTCGATTTCCGCAGTAGAAAACTGTTCGTATCTCCTCACCATATTATCCAATTCTCTTCTTCTTATTTTTAAATTATAGATAAAGAGTTGTTCTTTAACGTATGACCAAATTTAAGACGGAAAACATCCCCGAAGTATTTTATTTTGGCCTTTAAAGTTGGTCAATTTTTTGATTTTTTTGATTTTCGATGTGGAAAACTGCTCGTATCTCCTCACCATATTATCCAATTCTCTAGTTCTAATTTTTAAATTATAGTTAAAGAGTTGCTCTTTAACGTATGACCAAATTTAAGACGAAAAACATCCCCGAAGTATTTTATTTTAGCCTTCAAAGTTGGTCAATTTTTTGATT
>JARJDS010023750.1:0-21316 GCA_030264155.1 Atheta pasadenae | reverse complement strand
GTCATACGTTAAAGTACAACTTTTAAACTATGTAAGAAAAATTAGAGAAGTGAATTTGAGTAGCATGGTCAAAAGTTATGGGCAATTTTCAAAGCCGTGTTTGAAAAAAACGAAAAAATTACCCAACTTTGAAGGCTAAAATAAAATACTTCGGGGAATATTTTTAGATTGAATTTGGTCATACGTTAAAGTACAACTTTTAAACTATGTAAGAAAAATTAGAGAAGTGAATTTGAGTATCATGGTCAAAAGTTATGGGCAATTTTCAAAGCCCTGTTTGAAAAAAACGAAAAAATTGCCCAACTTTGAAGGCTAAAATAAAATACTTCGGGGTTTATTTATGGATTAAATTTAGTCATAAATTAATGCACAACTCTTAAACTTTATAACAAAAACTAGGGAAGTGAATTTAAGTATCATAGGAAAAAGTTATCACCATTTTCCTCTAGTTTTTCATTTTTTTTTTTGCAAAACCCGTCATGGACAATTGATTATAACTTAATTTCTAACTCTTATTTACAGCCAGAGACTACAGCAACACAATACAATTTCTGGTCCTGAGTGAGCGTGCAAATTAGTTATAGTCATTGTACATTCCACAAAATATATTTCCATAATATTGAATGATCGAAGGAGAGGATGACATGGTCAATGTAGTAGAACAAGACTAATCAGATGTATTTGTATCTGAAGTTTCCACAAGTTTCAATACTAGTATTTTGTTAAGAATAGTTAAATTGTTTAAAGGTCTGATTGAGCTATCATGAATAGTATTTGTAAACGTATGACAAAGGTTTAAAAATAAAAAAAAAATTTGAAATATTTTCGTATTTTTTGTCCTGAATATTAATTTGAAATTTAAAAAACGCGCCAAAACATGGAGATTGTCAGCACTGGTCAACGCTTTTAAATTCAAATTATTCAATTATTGATTTTCGCTACCTTCGCGTATCCTTCGCGTTCCTGACCTCCACTCAAAGCTGATTATATTACTGATGCATAATAAAACGTTACGTGGTTGCTTGGCACAGGTTAGTCTTGAATTATCCACAATACACTCCCTTACTAAACAAAACTGAACAAAACCAACAAGAAGTTTAATAAAAATATCAAACTTTCTAAGTGTTCTTGTGTCACCAATTTTGGTGGTAACAAATCCATGTAAAAGTAAAGTGATGAGTAAAGAGAAGAAAGTTAAATGTTTTTAGTTGGGTGTTTGCTTCTTAGATGGCGAACAAAGCTTGCAGCGCCCATGTTGCTTTAAACTAATTAATCAAAGCCTATTAAACAACTTAATTACATCATACATGCTTGAATAACTGGAATAATACAACGCGAAATATCCAAAAAACTATTTATTGATTTGAATTCGTTTAAACTTAAATGTGCTAGTTAAAAAAAATCAAATCATCAAATTAAACAAAAAGTGATTAAATCAATTAAAACGTATAATTAAACTCTATTCATTAACGTTACTAAATAAAATAACACTTAACTAGTTTAATTTTAAATTGAAATACTGATTGATTGTGATTATTAACGTCAAAAGTTTTTTCTTTTATTTAATGACGTTGTAAATTAAATTGAACTTAAAGTTACGCAATAATAATAATGTAAGAACATTAAATGCAATACGTAATATGTAATAAATAATAATATAAACATTTATTAGTTTTATGCAAGAATTTTGTAAAATATCAACAAAACCATCAATATTTAATGCAAAACACTGGAATATGTCATTTGGTACGTAAGTATTGTATTTTAATTACGTTTATTAATTCGATAATAATCAATAATCGTCATAGTTCAATACAAAAACCAATTGTACAACGTTTAACCAAAGGTCAGTTATTAATCGGGTAGAAGCGATACTAATTGTTATTAATCATTGTTCGTAATGTTCACAATGTTCATAATCGTGCGTATCAAGCGAAAAAAAGCATAATACGTATTTGTTTGCTCATCAAAATCTTAATCGTGAATGGAGAGGTGACAATACAATGATAGCATTAAAATATAAATAAAATTTATTGAACATTACACGACGTATAAAGTGTGCAATGAATGAACTTAGCTCATCGTTCAATCATGATGAATATCATAGTAAGCCATTAGTCATAAGTTTAAACATTTAATCTAAAAGTTGCTTAAATTATTTTAACGCTCGAGAAAGTGATTAATTCATTGCGCAAACTGAAAAACGCAATAAATACTATAAATTATTATAAGATTGAATGTTTTTGGTTACCATTTATAGCATTAACCTAAATTTTAATTGACGCACCATAGGCAACCAGTTATGCATTACACGTTAGTTTAAGGTTAATTTAACTTATTTTGAGGATGTTAATGTTATTAAAAAAATTAATAACTTTACTTTAAAATGTGGTCATATACACTGTTTAAACACGCCGTGTACTTTTATGATTTCATTACAACTTGTATGGTTGTAAGTCCATTTTCTAACCTGTTCTTACATTGTTACGCTTTGACGTTTAATTATTTGCGGCAGGCGCGTAAAGAACGATTAAAAACGTTAACGACTTACACTCACTACAACTACAAGCATAAATATATAACGAATGAATTGTTTTTCAACATCAAACATTAAATATTACGCATACATCAAGCATGAAAACATAAAAACGTTAAATATAGCACAAAACTTACTGTGGTATTCTTTCAATTTTTACAAATCATGCTGCTTATAAAGGTTATATACCTCAAACAACAAAACAAGATAACTATTATTCAATTTTTAGTTAAACGGAACAGTGTTTCAACAGTGTAATGTACACTGGGTTGCATACATTACCCAAAATTAACATAACCTAGTTTTTTAACTTTTTAAACGCGTTAAAAGCTTTAAAATGATCCAAATTTTATTGATACGACTATATCTTTGTAGATTTATGAAGTAAAAGAGTTTAAGTAAGTAAATAAGTGTAACATTTTTGTGTTCTGTTGTATTTCTAAGTAAATTCAGACTCACAGAGGTTAAACTAAAAATGTGTGTACGTTGCGTGTCGCGGTGTAGAAAATTTAATTGATTCGGGCGCGTTTTACGTGCACGTAACGCACGCAATGTTTCTCAAGGACGTTTCGTTCATTTTCGTTCAAAGTTTCAAAGTTTCGTTCATATACATACGAGCTGAGTGAACCAGAAAGTCATTCGAGTTTGGCACACATTAAAATATAAATACACTTGCAAGTTAAGTATTTAAAAAAAATATACAAATTTTACGAGTAAATTTTGTATTTTTTGATTTTCTACGAAAGATAGGAAGAAATAAACACTCAGTGTAATATTTCATCACTTTCTTTACTTAATCATCCAATTAAATACTGTTACTTCAAAGAAATTAATTTAGTTTTACGTGTGATGCGGTAAGAATAATATATGAAGAATTTTATCACAATAATAGTTGACTTTTGAGGTTAAATAACTGTGGTTTGTCTGGGTTTATTTATATTAAGTAAAAATATACGGATAGTAAATTTCATTGTGAACATTTTGATGTATAATTTGTTAATTTGTCGAAAAAACATAAAAACGAAATAAAGTCCCCAAGAATTAGTTTCAATTCTTTGTAAAACTTTGTTTAAAGTTTAAACAATGACATTGTTTTATTCTGCACGAAATATAGTTAATTACTGCGTTTGAACCAGTGGCACTCAACCATAAAGTCTTAATGATGCGTTAAATAAGTAAAAAACTTAACAAAGATAAATTTTTTATAAATTACTTGATCACTTTAAGTTTATCGCGTGTTTTGGTCAAAAACTAAATGATGCGGTGTGTGAGTGTGACTTTACAGTGACCTAAAGTTAGAATTGAATAATTTGACAAGTCGGAAAAAGCGTGAATCGTAACCGATCGAGTCACAACGAGTCAACGAGTATGAAATCGCATAAAATTGATCGACCTTCGACATTTTATCGCTTCGCGGAGCTGACACACGGACAAGGGCAACGTTCGTCGCGATCCGCGCTTCGCGGCTTTTTACGACCGCAATCGCCACGACAATTAACACGAAATTATGAAATTAAACAAAATTATATTTAGTTAAGGCACTAACACATACAGCTGAAGAGTATCACTGATATTGGATACGCACAGCCGCAATCGCGCATAATTAAATGACGAAACGACGAGTATCAAAATAATTAAGAAAGAAAATTGCGATTCATTAGAACTAACGTCAATTTTAATAACACTTAAAAATGTTAATGATTCTAAAAATTAAAAAATAAATTAAGATACTGCTTAATTTATATTGTATTGTAAATTATTATTTAATTAGTGTTATTTTAATGATAAATTATATAATCATTTATTTTAATTCTTAATTAAAACTTAATTGTTATTGCCAATTAATTTTTCTTTGATATGATTTATAGGTCGGGATAAATAGTATTTATTGATTTATGTTTTTTTTTAAATTTAATTATACCCAGAAAAGATTTTAACTTTAGTTTTATTTGAAGTTATTGCGTATTCAATGTATTCAACTTTATAAAAATTCTAATGACGTAGGCAACCCGCTATACACCAAAACTTCGTGCGAAGCAGTCCGAAGCGAGTATGCGCGCTTCAGTCGGCCGTCACTGAGAAGTGGTACGCCGTTGTAGTGGGAAAATCCATGATGGCCGACCTCCATTTGATTACCCAGGTCGTTGCTATGGAGTATAAAACAGCTCCTTAGCAACCAATGTTTTTGAATGAGGCCAGGTGGGGCGCCTCATTCAAAATTTAAAAATTGAACTAAAGTACTGACGCTTACATTCAAATCAAAATATCTTCGGTTGTAATCGATCGATTTTAATGATCTAGGGCTTGTTTTAAAGATAATTAACCGCTCTTTTTAATGGTTATAGTTATAATTTATAATATTTAGTTTTTATTAAGTTATTACGAGATTTACTTCTAATTTTTAACCAAAATATACGTAAACAACTTAAAACTTTTATTTTTATGAGAATTTTAAATAAGTAAAAGATAAATAAGATACTCACATTAATTACCAACGATTTAATCACAATGTAATAATTCTTAGTAATATAATCAAGCTTGTACACCGTGTTTAATGTCTAGCCGCCTAATTTTGCTAGATAAAAAAATAAATTCGAGCACATTTTAATCGGCGCGTTGATTTGCTACATCTATAAATAGACTCGCGCCCTAAGGTCGTACTCATTGAACATTTCAAACTTATTAACATACGTTATTCACTTCAAGTATGTTAGCAATATAAAAACCACAAAAATATACTGCATGTTCCATAAATTTAAAAATTTATTCAAAACGCAAATAAATGTTTATAAATTTATGCAATAGTCACATTAACGCTTTGCTCTTGGTTGGTTTATGAGATGTAAGTTATATAACGAATACAATTCGGACTTTGGTTTGAGGATTTCGTTCAGATTTAACTTTCGAGCGTCTAGCCGGTGCCGGTTTCACCTTCGGTTCATCATGGCGGCCCGCCAGACCGCCACAGTAAAAATAATGCGAATGCAGATACATTTAAGCGGCGTTAATGGCAATAGTAATAGTAAGACGTAAACGATGCGATCTATGATTGTTAACGATGCCAAAATTGCTCGAAAAGTGGTCGTCTTGACCGCTGGCTACCAAATATTTCATTATGTATTGTTTTGAGTCTAAACTTTAGATGTTTGTAATATTTGGGGACACTTATTATCCTGCCAATGTCAACAACAAAAGAAAAACAATGCGTATTTGTTGCCAAAACATTACCAAACGTGGCAATTGTGAGGTAAACGTTTTAATCAAATTAATCGTGAATTACATCCAAGTTTTCTGGGATTAGATGCTAATTTTGGGATTGCAATTCAATAAATTTAAATTTTTAAGATAATAAACTTGAAGTTTTGAAAAAAATTGTGTGAATGTTGACATAACCAAATCAATAGAAACTTTAATTAGTGACTTTTGAACAAAACTGACCCTTCCAATGCTTCGACTAAACTCGTACTTTCCAAATAACTAAATAATGAACGCAAGAACACGAAATTTCTCCACAACTGGAAAAGTTTCCATTCGTACGGAACGAACCGACCAGCAGAACAATGCCGTACTCGCATGTGGATGTTAATAACTGCACTCGTTGTGTCAATTTTCGGCGTTTTACCGTGGGGCTCACATGTTACCATCATCAGAGCGGTATCACCGGAATCGTTCCGCTTCGGATGGCCGCAGCGCAATGGGCATTTTGGGCATCGAAAGCGAATGAATCATACGAGTGCGCGCCAGCCAATGCCACGGCACTCTTTTGCGTCCTCACCGCTAATGTCTCTCAGCCACGAGTAGTCGCGGTCTACGCACGAGTTGCACCTTTTTCATTGACGCACTCGCTTTCGGCTCGGACTGCGCGCGACAGTCTGCGACCGCGCAACCGATTCAGTCAGTCGCGCACGGTTAAAGCAGTGGAAAAGCCGCGCGATCGCAATTGTGATCGCGAATTGACGCAATCGACGCAAGTTTTGCCAACTCCGGCCCAACACGAACCATGGATTATCCAAAAAGTTACGGAAAGTAACTTCAAAGTGACTTAAACTACGTTTAAAAACGACTAAGGTGACTTAAGTCAGAAAAACAATACATCATTTTGATTAATTAAAGTTTTAAAGTTTGAAACTTTTACAAAAAGTTGACTTAAGTTGATAAAGTGACTAAATATTTTAAAGTTGATTTAAATTTAAAAAAAAATTGTTTAATTAAACCCCCAGTGACTTAATTATTAGTTTAAATTCTAAAAATCTAAAGTGTCTTAACAAGTCTCACAAAATTTTAAGGTAACGTTGTAAAAGTTTTATTATTTTATCATTAAGTCAACATTTGTGTTTTACACTTTTTAAGTCACATAAAAATGTTACTAAAGTTACTTAAGTAACTTTTTTAAACGAAGTTAAAAATTATAATTTTTTTGTAAAATGCTTTTTTGTACATAATCAACAATAACACCGTAAATAATGAAGTAGCAAAAAAATTGTTTAAACAAAATTTGTTAGTGTTTAAATTATCTACAAAATGGCGTTTACAAAATTAAATTATCCCAATTTATAATGAAGTTATCAACGATCAAAGTTGAGGTTATGAAGTTAAATTTGGGTTCAAAAGTTTTCAACTCTGACTTTTAATTAAATTAACGGCGTAAATCGATAGATAACAACAAAAGTAAATAAAGCAAATTGTAGTTAGATAAATAATCTACAAACAAGATCTCAAATTTTTTCTTTGAGTCAATTATTTACCCAGATATTTTATTTGAAACGCAAATATTCAAAATTTCAAAACTTGAACGAAATATTTTGCTGTTTAATTTTAACGATTTTTTGGCAAAAAAACTTGTGTTGTGAACAAATAAGATAATTTATATGCTAATTATTTATTAAGTTAACTGTACGTAACGTCAAAATGACTTAAGTAGGCTTTGAATCCTCTAAATCAGGTTTAACACTCAAAAAAGCAAAAATTTCGCTAAACTTGACTTAAATTAAGTCAAAAAAATATGTAGAGTAATGCAATATGTGCACCGTTAGTACCTGCCTTATCAAAATTAATTAATCGATAAGCAAATTAACGCTATCTCCGTTTTTAGTGCGTAAGTCGACTCTAGGACTCTAGAAAGTGTTCAGCGACTTAAGCCACAGTTACAACTCATGATAACTCATGATAACTGATAAAAAGCAACTCGAACTAAACATGCAAGCGTCCCCAAGTGTCTTACGACATACTTAGCTAACTTGGCCAACTTGAGTCAGCTTGTGACTTAACTTTTTCACATCATGTCGTTGGCGGTTGCAATCGCATCGGTTCAAGGCGACCGCCAGCGATTCGCAATTTGCGTTCGTTCTGATGATGCTGTTAGCATGTTGTTATATTATTCTTCTGTTGTTATACATATTGTTGCGCTGTCTCTTCTCCGCGTAGCATTGACACAAATATCGTGCGCACGGCGCAAGCGTGCTTTACTTTTGCGCTACCCGGACGCTCGTAAAACGTCAACCAACGCAAACTAAGTCGGATGACATGACTTAACTTAAGTCACATTGACTTTACGTATTGTTCGTGTTACCTTTTTGAATGCTACCACTACCAGTTTATTGTTTTATGTTTTTGTTTTTAAATTTCTCGTTATTTCATGACTTAAGTCATGCAATTCCTAGTTCTATTGGAATCAGGTCACTTACTAGCTGATAAATAGTCATAAATATTTATATTCTAATGATCGACGACCACACGTGTTGAAATTATTTGTTTGTATTTAAAATAAAGCAAATTATTGATAATATTTGACATTTTTTTAGTGGTTTTAGTTATCCAAGTTTTGGAGCAAGGACTTTGAATTAAGATATCTCATTAAATATTAACCCTACAAAAAATTTATTAGATATATTTTATAGAGAATTTAATTGGCTATAATTTAATTTGAAACAATTTTTTTGTACTATTATTTATTTATTAGTTATTTAATTTTTAATAAAAAATTCCAAAGTTCGACTTTGCATCAAAAAATTAAGTACAAACTTTGACGTCGTATATCTTTAAATCTAATAAAGATAGAACGACGAACAAAACCCTATTTTATACAAAATTTAACCCTTTACAATTTTTGTTTAAACAATTTGTGTCTGCACTCAGCCATTATTTAAATAATTTCAATAAACCTAACAAAAACATTTCATTTTTTTATGTTTATTGAATTCAAGGTTAGAAAAAGATCTCATGACATAGTATTAATGTTGATTGAGCGCAAAATGATAAGGAAACTTATGATTCGCGAATGTGTGTAATTTTGTCTGCCAAAATTTCGCGTCCTCGACTAGGCTGAGCGCCATTAAGAGGCGCGCGTGCAGGCTCGCGCGGCGTTTGCGGAAGTTCTGCATTATGTGCTTCCCGATTCGGTGAGCGCGACAACAATTGTTATCGTCACTAATTCGCGATCCGCACAATTCGTCCGTTATACGTTGCGAGCGATTACTCTGATTGTTATTGCCATCATCATCATCTCGCATCGCCAAAAGTCATATAGGTATAGGTGTTTTGTGTGTTTGTTTGTCTGTTAAACGAATTGTTTTAAGATGAGGCGCAATTTCTCAAAATAAACATTGCAAATTACACGTGATCAACGTGGTTAATCTAAACATCATTTAGTATTAATCATACCTCATATAAACACGTTTATAAATTAAAAAATTGCGTTTCAAAACTCAACATTTTTCATTTATCAAAATTCAAAATGGTGTATTTCATTAACCGATTAAGTAAGGATCCTATAGTAACCGCCATTTTGTAGTAAATTTAAGCGCGAATAACTTTTGTTTAGGTTAATTTTCTGTGAAATTGATAGTTTTTGAGAAAACTTGCTTGAAACAATGAAAACGAAATAAATTTTTTTTTATCATAAGTAAAACTTAACTTTAAGGTTAAATATTTGTTGAATAAATAAATATAAATTAACTTTTTAATATATCATTTTATAGAGAATTTCATTGGGAATAACTTTCATTAAGATCATTTTTTCAAAAAAGCTACTAGTTTTTAAAATATCTTCAAATAAGTGACTAAAATGAATGCGATTGATACATTTGGTTATGATTTTTGGTTTCAGGTGTCGACAAAATGTTCTTAGTATGGTTTATGGCTTTCATGTGCGCCGCCAGAGGCGCACCCTTTCCTGCTCAAGACCTATCATCACTGTGCCCATCGAACTGTGAATGCCTCACCGTAGATCTAGTAACAACCACACGATGTTCATCACTAGCGTTCATCAATGACGCCTCATCAGAGATCCTGAACAAAGTTTCCCACCTGGACATACGCCACTCTAACCTTACTAAACTAACCTCAATCCGAAAACTTCACGGATTAAAAACAGTTAACATGGCACACAACGACCTCCGCCATTTGGTAGATATTTCAAGTCTAACCAAACTCTCGATTTTGAATCTCAGAGGCAACAAACTCAAAACCCTAGACTTGAATGACCTACCTAAAAACCTGGAACACCTAGATGTGTCTGCCAACCACCTCGGAGTGTTCCCAGACTTTCATAACAAGAAACTACGCTTAAGGGAAGTAAACCTAGAGGGGAATCCGTTTACTTGTTCCTGTGAACTAAAAACAAAATGTGACAGTGTTCAGAAATCTGGGGTGATTATGGTAAAACCAGTTAGCTGCCGAGATGGTTCTGGTAATATTAAACAAGTATCTAATTTGATGTGTCCCGGACAGGATAATGATTTAGAAAAGATGCAAAACGATCAAGAAATGGAAGGATCCGGAGATGAACCTGGCGAAGAAGCATCACCAGAACCCCAACGGTCGGAAGAGAACGATGACCAGACTGATGTTTTTGCTGATAGTGATACAAAATTAGAAGGCATGCAAAACGAAGGATTATTACCCACACAATCTTCTACAGTGTCACCAGATTTAACTGATGAAGATTATTTGGACAACGGAGATGACCAAGGTGGTGACGAAGACGAAGAAGAAGGTTCTGGTCATATGGAAGAAGATGTTAATGAAAACAACGAAGATGAAGGGTCTGGGTCAGAAATTTTGATCATTCCTTCAACGGAAACACCGTTAAAGGCTTGTAACTTTGATTGTTCTACACCCTTAACTCTAGATGACCCAGAATCTACTAACAGCACAGAACCAGATCCTAGTATCCTAGATGAAGTAGGTAAAGTGTTTAAAGACATTTTTTCGTCTGGAGAAGACGATGAAGAGTTGGAACCTTCCTCCAATGAAACAACAGAAGCTCCTATGGTTTCTGTAGTTGCTCGTAAACCTGAATCAGGACGTAAGGCTGACAATGACAGGGATAGTGATAGTATACCAGTTGTAATTAACGAAGAAGACAAATTACATTCAGCAGAAGGTTCGGAAGCTTCTGAAGTTAAAGAAGCTGGTAACCCATTCGGGTTAAGCAATAATATGATAGTAGTCATAGCCCTAATTATAGTAATGGCCTGCATAATCCTCTACACAATCCTGACAAAACGAAGAAAGAACCGTAGACACCCCCGAGGTGGTTACAACGGTTCAGGGCCTGGATCAGGCCAAGAAATGAAAACTATCAAACCAGTGAAACCTGTCAGAACCTCAATTCCAGACAATAACAAATCCAAAGGTTCAGACTTACCAGAAAAGGTACCTCTGATGAACGGCCAGAAAGGACCTCAAAATGGGAACCAGAATGGTAACAACCGAAATGGTAATGGGCCAGACGTAACAACACCCTTAATCAACGAACCACTTCTGGAGAAAGAAGATCATCCTGTTGAGATGAGACAACCCCCAACGCCAGCCCCCCGATCTCCAAGAAACGACAGCAGTCCTTTATTGCCTGAAACCCACAAAGTCACCGTTCAGGCTAAAGAATTAACAGCCCCCAAAACGCCATTGTTAGTAAACCGAGTAAAAAGTTACGATGGACAGATCATAACCACACCTGAAACCGATTCTGGCATTGGCCAGGGTCAAACTCACCGATACTAAAACGCCATTTGAAAAGTTTTGATACATTCCTTCCTTTCCTGTTAAATGAATTAATTGTAACTAATTAAAGAAAAAGTGATGTGATAAAAATAAACATACGAAAAAGGGGTTGTTCCTATTTATTAAACATTAAAACAGACTGTGGTTGATTAATTAAATTAATTATGGACGTAAATGACAAAGTGTTCAGTATGAAATAATTTTTATTCGCAAACTGCTTATATTCTAAGTCATGGCGGAGGATGCGCATGTCAAGCTTTGCTGCTTTCAAAGTCGAGTAGCGCCATCTAGTGGGCAATAGACTTAAACTTTTTAACCAAAACATTAAAACATTAATTTTGGTGCTTCAAACACACACTAAACGATAAGATATGTCATTATCATGAAGTCATTAAGTTTTATTTAATAATTTATTTATTAATAAATTATAAACAAATTATAACAACAATTTGATTAAAGCAATAAATAATCTGTTTAGTCATAATATTATTGTTTTAGGCGTAGTTTTTGCCTGCCAGGAATACAATTTTTGTTAATGACTTTTACTATGCAATTTGTTAATAATAATAATAAATATAAACAAAATGTAATTTAGGCATTAATGTTAACCTATAAATATTTAATTGAATGTTATCTATTTGTATCTTATTTTTAGTATTTTATTGCGAATGTTAAAAGTTATAAACAATTGTGTATATTTGTTTATAATTTTTTTTGTTTGAGGTGAATTTGTGGTTGTATGATAAATAATTTTTGTATGTATGTGTGTTGGAGTCATTTTGCATTATATACGAGTACATTGCGTGCCTAAATATTTTATTAATTGTTGTTAATTAATTAATTATTATGATTAATACTATTTTATTTGATTAATTATGATTGTGAATATGAGACATGATATATATAATTTTATTTGATACATATTGTTGTTTTATTTAAATGCGCCGCCATTTTAATTTTACAGCCATTTTGTTGACGTAGAATTTTGAGGTTAAAACTGTGGGTTAGACTACTACAACGCTACTAGTACTTTAAACGCCGATATTTTATAAACAAATAACGTTATAAATTGGTTTTAAACGTCATTTTGTAGATAATTTAATTCGGAATAAATATTATTTAAATTTTGTATAGATAAATTAAAAGTTTAGTAATAATTAATTAAATAATAAATAAAATGAAGTAAAAAACTTGAGGGTTTATTTCGTGCTACAACTTTATACAAAGATATTTTCTAAACTAGTAAAGGTAGAATAATCATCTAAATACTATTCAGTAGTGAATTTAATTTTAAACAAATAATAATTAAACTATTTTTTATAAATATTATTAGTTTAGCTTGAAAAAAATAAAAAGCTACAAAAATACATTTTTTGATTGTTGCGCAGTTATGTAACCTTGTAATTTAAACCAAAATTTAACCAATTCAAACATTTTATATTAAATGTTGCAATACATATTTTTATAGACAATTTAACGACGAATAATTACCATTTATTCTAAATTTGTTAATAATAATATTTATAAAAATAATCAAGAAAAAACGAAGTAAACCAAAAAAATCATGATGTGTTTACCTTACATTTTACGTATTTCAGTAAAACCGGTGCGTTTTATCAAAAAATGTTACTAAACTAAATTGTAGAGTAGAAAATTGTCTACAATTTTTGTTTAAACAATTTTTTCATATTACTATTACAAATCGTATTTTTTTGTGTTTAAAGTTAAAATTTCAAAAAATTTTATTATAAATTTTTGCATTAATCAATTTATTTACAATAAAATATTCATACAAAGTGATTAAAATAATTTTTAAAAGATTAATTGTTAAGTTAGCAATTTTAGAAAAGAGAAATTTGGCACTTTAGCAGTAAATACGAAATTATCCAGTCGTTAAACGCATCGAACAACGCCTGCATTCATCAAAACTTCATCAATAAAACGATTAAAATCTTCATTTACAATAAACAAAAGCACAAAATACGTAGAAATAACTAATTAACAATTAGAAATTTGTTAATAGCATTCAGATTTTTAAAAATTCTAACCTAAAAACCTCAACGAAGTAACGAAAAACAATCGTTTTTAACAAAAATCAATTAAAAAAATGACTTCGACTAATATCTAATCTAATTTCACGCATTAAAAATTTGTTATTACAACATTAGATCCATAAATAAAACAAAATCTAATAACAGTAAGTAATGACTAAATTTCTTATCTTATTTACACGTTGAATAAGCTCACACAGGTCGAACTACTCATAACTTTTATCTCTTAGGAATTATAAGATATAATTGGTGTACTTCAATTAATTATTCATTGCACTCACTCCTCATAACTTTGCATTGAACCGACAAAGACACAGAATACGTTCACACACTCACATACTTAATATTTGAAACATCCTGTATAAAATTGATAACATTCACCGCTAGAGACACACAGATAACAGATAAAATCATTCGGATTCGTTGTGTGCTACGTGCAACACAACGCCCGTAATAATTTTTATTCGTTTCATAACTTTTTGAGGAAAACAAAACAAAAATTACCAACAAAAATAAGTGAAAACTTGATTAAAATCGACATAAAGTGAAAAAAACGTAATTTAATATTCAGTGTTTAATAATTATTGTGATTAACGGCATGTGCCAAGGACAAAAGACACAAAAACGCACTTTACAATTTGTTATTGTTTAATAGAGAAACTTACGATTGATTGATTGGTTGTTGGACGCCATGTTGGATGACAGCGCGATGACTTGATGTAAATAAACAAAAACAAAAGTGAACAAAACGTTAAAACTTGTAATGCATGTTGAATGTTTGTAGAGAAAACGTTTTCATGTTTCAAAACGATGAAAAACGATTGATCAGGGTTCAAATATTTTGTTTATGTCAATGCTAATTGTACATAACATAACATAACGCAATAACAACATCGTTTTTAAGTAAGTATATTGCCAATATGTTAGTAATGTCGTTTTATGTTTAATTAATGAAATAATTGGAAAAATGTTGAAATTTAACAATTAAACCATGAAAATTACAGTTACAAACATATTATTGTTATTTTATGTTAATTGTTGTTAATTTCTATTCATTTTTAAGTAAAAAAACGTAAACGTAACGTTTTTTGTTTATTTTTTGAGGTTATGTTGAGTTTAACCTTAAAATATTTAATTATTTTTAGGTTATTTAATATTTTTTGGTTAAATTTATTTATTCTGATTTGTTTTTAGGTTTTACAATAAATAAAAATGGAGTTCAAAACAAAACCACTGCCTGTACTTGCCATTGTGACAATTTTATTCTTTAGTAATTTAGTATTCGTTTTAACGTGTCCAGAAAAATGTGAATGTAAATTTGATGAAGGTGTTACCTGCCAACATGCATTATTAGATTATTTACCAGATAATATAAATCCAGAAGTAAGTATTTATTGTTTTTTTTTCAACAAATAATTAACTTTTTGTTTTTGTGTGCAAGTATGACGTAAAACAACAAATAATTCACGTGTTTCATAATGAAAACAAACCGAAATAATTTTTAAATGTTCTATACTAAATGGAGAATCTAAAAATATATAATTGACGTAATTGGCTTAATTACAACACCCGTAAAGGACACACAAAGCAAGATAATTGATTTTTTTGTGACACACAAAAAGTTGATTTTAAGTTGGAATGATCAGAGCATAAAATTTTACCTGCTTTTTTTGTCTAAATTTAAAGTTGTTGCATCATTATATGACGTCATGATTATAATTAATGTTATTTGTTTTAATTTTGTGGTTACAAATTGAAAAAACGTCGAAAGTTAATGTTAAATTTTTGACTATTCTACAACTTTAAGTAAGGATAGTTTATAAACAAATAATGGTAGAATATTTATCAGTACGTCATTTTGTAGAGAATTTAATTGTTTATAAGAATTATTAAACTTATTTTTTGATAAATAAGGAGTTTAGTTTGAATTAAATAAATAATAAACAAAATCATTTAAAATTTTGATTGTAACAAAGTTTTGTTAACAACTTTAGATAGAGATATTTTATAAACAAATAATTGTAGAATATTTTGCAACACGTCATTTTGTAGAAAATTTAATTGTTTATAAGAACTAGTAAACTTATTAGTTGATAAATAAGTAGTTTATTTTGAATTAAATAAATAATAAACAAAATCATTTAAAATTTTGATCGTAACAAATTTTTTTTAACAACTTTAGATAAAGATATTTTATAAACTAATTATTGTAGATCATTTTGAAAAACGTTAATTTGTAGAGAATTTAATTCTTATAATATATGCATTAATTACTTTAAGGTTAAATTAAAAGTTTTACTTGAAATAAATATAATACAGAAAAATATCAAGGTTATCGCAAGTCAAAAAAATTATTTGGTCAACTTTTAAGTTAATTTTGAGTAATTTTAAAATTTATTTAAATATTTTTAATTATACCATTTTATAGATAATTTAATAACAAACAACATTTGTTTAAATAATTTTTCTGTGAACTTTATAGTTTTCTTGTAATTTTCATTTAAATCAAAAAGTTTCATATTTTAAACCTTAATTTCTGAACTAAAAAATATTTTTATTCTTAAAAACTTTAAAAACCAACAATAAAAATTCCACAAAAGATTAAAATTATAAACTTACTAACAGTGTTTATGTGTTTTCGTAGGTACAATCACTGGACTTCTCCTACAACATCTTCACCTCGATATCCAACGACTTTTCGGACTACACAAACCTAAAAAAATTAATCTTTACGGGTAATCGGATAGAGTCCCTCGCGTCTGGTTTTTTAACCCACCCAGGCTTAGAATACCTAGACTTGTCCAAAAATTCCTTAGTCTCATATAACCTTCATCCCAACGCCCTAAGAAACTTACCAAACCTCACAACATTAAACTTATCTTACAATAACCTCCGAAAGTTTCCAGAACTACAAACCAAAATAAAAACTCTAAACGTAGACAACTGTTCCATCAGCGGTATCAATATAGGATCATCAGGATCATTAGGATCCTCAGGAGGAATATTATCCAGCTATACAAAACTAGAAACCTTAAAATTCACCAGAAACAATTTACCAACCCTAAGCGATCAATTCAGAAGCAAAACTTTAAAAACGTTGAATCTGTCAGAGTGCCAAATTCAAACTGTGCAAGTATCAGCTCTGAATAAACTTCCAAAGCTACAACATCTATATCTGAACAAAAACTATCAACTGAAAAGTTTCACAGGAAACTCTTCTTCGTTGATAACATTGGATTTATCGGATTGTAACCTGGAAAGTATTCCAGGGCGAGAAATGCCTAAAATGGAAAGGTTTCCTAACCTGGTTGATATCAATTTGTCCGGGAATCATTTAAGAAGATTAGAAGATACTGACCGGATATTTGATACAATGCCCAAGTTGCAGGTGATTAACCTAAGAGGAAATTCAATTGATTTTATTGGTGTTAATTTTTTTTATGGAGAATTGTATTTGAAGACTTTGGATATATCCCAGAACACGTTCAGGAGTTTAGATCCCAATATTTTTAAGACTAACATCAATTTAATGCATTTAAACCTATCTAGGACTTATCTGGACGTTGTAATCCGGTTCAATTCCATGTCTTTAACCTCTCTAGATTTGACGGATTGTGAAATACGGCAAATATCCTGGAATGCATTACAAAAAATGCCCAAATTAGAAAAGTTACGCTTGTCAGGGAACCTGATCAATGAAATACCTATAAACTTAACCTCAAATTCCTTAGCACACCTTGACATATCAAATAATCGTTTAAGTTCTTTAAGGAACAACACGTTTTACTTAACACCCAACTTAAGACTCTTGAATATCATGGGTAATCGGTTAGTCCAACTAGATTTCTACAACTCCTTCAAAGGGATAAGAGTCTTGTACCTGGGAGACAATCCCTGGAGGTGTGAATGTACGTCAAAGTCATTTGAAACTTTATTTAGAACTTTAGACCAATTATCTTCAGATGTTGAATATGCCAGGTGTCAAACTCCTGGAAACCTTGAAGGTAGAACCTGGGCGGAAGCTTGTGGAGTTGAATGGTTTCCTTGGGACATTACCCAAGGGAATAAAGCCTGGATGGGATCAGTTATAGTCATGGTGGTGTTCATATTAAGTTGTTGTTTATTTGTATCCTTGAACCGGGAGTGCAATAAACGTAAAAAGAGATTAGTTGAAGAAGAACACCAACGAAGATCGGAAGCTCAGCAAAGGTTGTTGACGATGATAGCTGCAGCCAGTGAGCATTTAGATGAAGAGTCTAGAAACGCACCGGATCCTAGAGAGATACAAGGACCTCCTAGTTATAATGAAGCCATTACAATGCCACCTTTAGGATCCACTGCTTCTTTGTATTCTAAAGATGACCTACCATCTGTTAATGGTTCCGTTCAGAATTTGAACCATTCCAGGCATAATATAAGTAATGGAACTAACAATAATGATGTAGCTACAAAGCAAAAAGTTAAAAGAAAAAAACGTCCAAAGAGTCCTTACAGGAACAGAATGTCTGCTGCCAGTCAAGAATCCAGCCAGGTTAGTGACGCTAACCAGTCCAGTAGTCAGATGTCAAGTTATGTGCGGAGTAATAGTCATGTAAGTGACATGAGTAAAATGAGCGCCTCAAATCCTGATTTGCTGGATAAATCTGGTAAACCCTTATCGGCGAAGTCCAGAAGACGAAGGCGAAGGTCAGAGACAAGGTCACAACGCTTAGGTGATTCTAGTAGTGATGAATTGTCTGTTATTGAAACCAATATGTAATTATTTTTATTTTGTTTATGTTGAATGTTAAATTTATAATGTCAAATAAAGCGATATGCAACACAACAACCGCGTGTGGTCATAATTGTTACGACTTCCTGTCGGCAGAGTACGCGGCTTGCGTTCACTTAACAAACGCAACCGAAACGAAGACGCGTTGGGTTTTAAAAGCTTAAAGAACATTACAAACTTCAACTCTGATCGTCACAATAAAAAAAATTTGTTGCCGCAACCCAAAATTGTCGGATAATTACATTCCAAACGCGTACAACTCGTACCACGTACAAAATCTTTTCCTGTTCTTCCACTACGTGTCCATACTGATTTTAAAAAATTATCTAACGTCAACAATCGCAGTGAGAACTGGTGAACTAAAATTTTAAATTTTAATATTGTGTATACTTGGTTGCATATATTATTTTTTTGATTTTTATTAAAACTTACAATTGCTACAATTGTGGCTTTTCTAATTGAAAAAAAACATGTTTTTATGAATGACTTGAATGACTTGAATGACTTGGATGACTGAAACTACATTTCCAATATGTCCACGACTGGTTTGGTGCGTTGGGTTGCATTTCAATGTGTTACAATGCAATGCAATGCAATTTCCAATGGCAATGTCTTGGCATCTTCGAATCTTCGAAAGCCATTCGACCATTCTACCGGCCGATAACTGGTAAGATGAATTTCATGCACTTTTACAGTCTAAACGGGCAGCAACTTGAAGTTGTTGTTGTTTGCGACTTGTTTGCAGTGACCACCAAACAGAAGGCAAGAAAGAAGACTAGTTTGTTGTTTTTGTGCTACTAAACCTACTAAATACCAAAAAAAAATAAACGAAACTTTAAAATTATTTAATTGTTTGATGATTAAACTGTCAATACGTAGAAATAAATGGCTAAATTAATAAACAGCAATTTCTTTATTAATAATTTATGCAATTGCAACTGAGTGGTAACTTGAATTTGAATTAATCTAACGTCAAAGGAGTTTAAAAGTCTTTAGCTCTTTAAAAAGCTGCGCACGTTCAATTGGTATGTGCGTATGTACTGTGTACATATTTGTAGGTAAGTACCATCGACGAAACGTGTTTGAAACGATCGATTTAATGACTGCTATCATGCAGATACAGATTGGTAACATCTTGGGATATAAGTAATAGATTCAAAGATACGGTCATCTCGTCTATGAGTTAATGATGGCTGATTTCCTCGACTTTTTGTGTGATTTGTCATATTACATGTATTATTACTTTCTCACACAGAATACGTCCTCCAGCTGCTTGCGTAATCTTTAATTTGATATCAAATCCTTTATAAGGTTTTGTAAGTTATTACGAGCCACATTCTTGCATTTAATGCGAAAATTCTACCAAAAAAATGCACGCAACCAAATATACACACAATAAATGTATAATGTGTTGCCTATATTGCACAAAAAGTTTTTGCTTAAAGCCAAACTAAACTTCGTTTGTTTTTTTTTTTAAGTTATTTTTGTTGTGTTTTGCAAATATTTGCAATAATCATAAATTACACCCATCGTCCGTTGGTTGTCTGTTTTTTTTTTTATTTTCTCGCGTACGAATATATTGTTGGCCCACACATGTGCGAAACGACGGTGACCCAATTCGGCACTGCGCAAAGTACACGGCGTTCGTTTATGATACGTTTCGTGTTTTCCTTAAGATGGTTACCGGTTGCTGTCTCTCTACTGGCTGGTTGTTCGTTTCCGTTGTTGGTTTCTTTGGATTCGACAAGCATCGAGCGGTTCTTCTGCTTGTGCTTTTGATGCGGCCATAAACTATGCACATAATTATGGATTTTTTTCCGCTGCGCAGTGTCCACTGCTGCAACTGCAGAGTGTTGCTTGCATTCACTGAATTTGCGCCCGTATAAAGTGCGATTTTATTGCGAATTTATTGCCGAGTTAAAGCCATAAATTTGTGAAAGTAACGAAATTATTACAACAACAAACAAACATGATATACATGATTCGATAAGTGAGGAAAAAATAGGTTAAATTAAATTGGAAACAACATAACATTTTAGGTTAAATGCATGAAGAAAAACTGCAAGAATTAATTTAGTTTATAGAGTTGACTCCTCCTTTACGCGCGTTAAGCGCGCGCTTAGAGGCGTGGTAACACACTCATTGGTCATCTGCGTTTAGCGCGTTGTGGCGCACACTAATCAACGCTCACAACCACAAAGTTATATAGAAACACTCCTCAAACACATCCTAGTATTTTTTTAAAAAATCTCATAAAATCGAATCACTACTGATTTGCATTATCAACCCAAATGTCCGTAATAAATAGGCGTGTTATCCTTGAATCCACTTAAGACTCTTCCGACTTTTCTGCCTCGTTTTCAGCTGACCTACCGGACTTTACGGATGTTATACGAGTATTACGACCTTATACGCCTGCACGAATATATCGGACTTAAAGCAATATGAGATTTTAAGATTCGAAACCGCAAAATCATGAATCAGGATTTTTAGATATTTAGCTTTTTATTATATTGCTGACAAGACGTTTTATTACGGAAAGCCACTTATATCTTCCGATATATTTCTGTAAATCTTTAAAACTTTAAGTCTTTAGTACAAGTACTTTAGTACAACTCCTCTAAACGTTTTGTTTGCAATTTTAACGCAAACTAAAATAAAATTTTGTGGTCCGTTGAGAGTTTTACTTTAATTCTAAGAATCAATAAATTCATTACGCAAACATCCGATGTCGCGCACCGGCGCACGTAATTTCCACTTACAACTTACCTGTAAATTTACATATGATACACGCGTCAGTACACGAATCATTAAACAAACCAGCATCGATTATTTATGTTTGCCAATTAGCACACAGTTTACTTCGTATTTTGCAAACGTATTACAAAATACTAGATTTTTCTATGTAAACTTTAGTATTATTTAGTTATGTTAATCTTAAATTAAAGTTTAAGA
>JARJDS010023716.1:0-16300 GCA_030264155.1 Atheta pasadenae | reverse complement strand
GCAACAACTAAAAAACTAAATACTTCACCGTAAAAAATCAACATTTTCTATATTTGTTTATAACTTTTAAAGTATTTCACATTAAAATATGCTCTAAAAACACTTTGATAGATAATTAAGTTATCTAAAACTTTTGTTTAAACAAGTTTTTTCTTAACAAATTTTATCAATAAGAAATTAAAGGTTAAAATTGTAAGTAACTTGAACAAGTCAAATTTTATATAAAAAATCAATATTTTTTGTTTTTATTAATAACTTCTAAAATAATAAAGATAATAATATGATTTAGAAATATTCTAATAGTTAGATAAATTATCTAAAACTTTTATTTAAATAAATTTTCTTTAAAAAATTGTGATCAATAAAAATTTTGAGGTTAAAGTTGCAACAACTAAAAACAAAATACTTTACCGTAAAAAATCAACCTTTTGTATATTTGTTAATAACTTCTAAAGTATTTAATATAAAAATATGGTCCAAAAACAATTTAAAAGATAATTAAATTATCTAAAACTTTTGTTTAAACAAGTTTTTCCTTAAAAAATTCTATCAATATGAATTTTAAGGTTAAAGTTAGAACAAGTTTGAATAACGTAATTTTATTTTGATCAAGTTAAGACACTTGGTATATTTTTATTTAATTTTTTTTACGTGTTCAATTTATTTTTTTCTACCTTACCCTCGTAAGCATCAATTTCGGTGGAGATTGAACTTACAAGTACATGAAGTTATGAAGTTATGAATTTAATAATCCGTAGGGTAAGTAGGCAACTCTTTCTACACCACTTCAAACTTCTTGTATTCCAATCACATCCTGTCGCATAGCGCATACATCAAACGAAAATATGACAACGCGTCATCAAATTTACACCATAAAAACTCCACCAAGTCGCCAAACGCACGCTTGCAGTCAAAAATATTCATTTTGTAATCAAAAATTTCGAAGGGGTGTCGAATCGAGTTTTGGGGGTTATGTTCGAAAATACACACGGATATTCACGCACGAGTTATGACTAGCAGGGTGACGTGAAATATTAACCCGAAACGTGATGTGTTTGGCATTTGTGATTAACACAACAAAGAACATACCAAGTGTTTCAACCCCTAGCCAAAAAAAAAAAAAATCAAACATATTTTAAATTTGTTGGTTTAATTATTATTTAATAAAGAAAGGTGTTGCCATATGTTAATTAATTAATTAATTAAGTTAGGAATTTAATTAATCACTAATTAAAATTGGAAATAAATCCAATTAACGCAAACGTACAAGTCAATTTGTCAATTTTAGGGGGTGGCGTAACAATCGCTTCATCACAACCACATTATCTATGTTGACAACACATCTTCTTGAGCTGAAGTTAATCATTTTCATTTCGCGAATGAGAAATTCATTTTCCGTTTTCCATTTTCCGGTTTCTGTTTTCCGTGTAATCATCAAACTAAATTTCAAGATATTTGCGTGTCTGGCATGAAGATTGATTTACGATTTAAACAATGACGACGTGGTTTAATTTATAATTACGTAATATGGTGAGTAATTTACTCACACACGAACGCACTGTATGTAAAACACTTGGAAAATTTACTTACACAATTGTAAGAGTGGAAAACGTATAAAGCTTTTCAAACAAATTAAGAAAATGAGAAATAATTGACGTCAACAAAAACAAAATAAATAAAAACAAAAAGTAAACTAAAAATATTTAAGCGGTAAAATCTACAGTTTATGTTTTTGTTAATAACTCTTAAAATAATTAACATAAAAATATGATCTAAAAACACTTAGATAGATAATTAAATTATCTAAAACTATTGTTTAAACCATTTTTTTCTTAAAAAATTATATCCATAAGAAATTTAGGTTAAAATTAGAAGTAATTTTATTAAGTCGAATTTTAGTAACGAAATCAACAATTTATGTTTTTATTAATAACTTTTAAAATAATTAACATAAAAATATGATCTAAAAACACTTAGATAGATAATTAAATTATCTAAAACTACTGTTTAAACAATTTTTTCCTTAATAAATTATATCCATAAGAAATTTGAGGTTAAAGTTGGATGTAATTTTAACAAGTCAAATTTTAGTAAAGAAATCAGTTTTTGATGTTTTTATCAATAACTTTTAAACGAATTAAGATAAAAATCTGAACTAAAATTATTTGAATAGTTATTTAAATTATCTAAAACTTTTATTTAAATAATTTTTCTATAAAAAATTGTAATCACTTAGAATGTTGAGGTTAAAGTTGAAATAAGAATAAAACCAAATATTGCACCGTAAAAATCAACAATTTATGTTTTTGTTAATAACTTTTAAAATAATTAACATAAAAATATAACCTAAAAACAGTTTGTAAGATAATTAAATTATCTAAAACTATTGTTTAAACAATTTTTTTCTAAAAAAATGATATCAGTAAGAAATTTAAGTTTAAACAATTTGGAAGTTTTTCTTTCATATTTTCATTATATTTTTCATTACGTTAATAATTTCTTTTTATTCCGAAGAGTATATTAAGCTACATGTTAGCACAAGTTAGATTATAAATTTGTAACAAAATGCACGATATAATATCACGCAATATAACCTCAACGTAGCGAACATAACCTCCCAAAAAAATTAATAACATAATACACTAATAAAAACGACACTTGGAACACGACACGCACGTGTTATTATCTGTAAATATTTTAACCTTATTTATTCAACCTGTAGCATGAACTTGTTTTAGTTAATGCTTTCGTTTGTTTTCGTTTTTTTTTCGTGTTATATTTGGTGTTTTGTGAGTTTTAATATTTAATTGTGTTACTTACTTGTGGAATCTTGAACAGACGTAATAAATTCGCCACCTGAATAGACGTCACACTGCTCGCCGCCCCCACAACGCCAGAAATCACTTTCCGCACTTGACTCTTATTGCAACTGTACTCGGCGCCGTCTATGTTACTAATGGAACCTGAAACAAACGCCAAGTCAAATCATGTATTCTTCAAAATCAAGTTATCGTCACACAACAAACAACTTTTGTTTTTTGTGTTGTGTCTCGCTCTGATATTTCATGGCTAACTTTTATATTTCGTTGCTGTTTGTTTACTTTAATTCTACAAACAAATGACTATCGATACATCACAACCTAATATTCATTTGTTATTTATGTTTTTATTTAAAATAACAAACGAACAGACCAACACAACACAAAATGAGTTTTGTTTTTTTACGAAATGTTATCTACGTTTGTATTTAATTTTAAAAACAAATGAAACTCAATGGCAACAGAAGAGTTTTTCATTTGTTTCATAACATTTACTTGTCAGTTGTCATTATGAGGAGGTAACAACACAAAATGGAGTTACATGTTACAAGTCACAATTGTCATAGTAGTAGTCAGTTGTTGAGTGAAAATTGTTGTGTGGAAATGGTGAAACTGTGAAAATTGCCAGATGCATTAACTTCTTGTCTGTCTGCTCTCATTGGTTATTTCCGGCTGCACACAACAAACACACACAGAGAATACGCTGTTTCGTAATGACAACAAGCGACGCGAACGACATCTATTCACAGTCGTACGCTATTTTTGTTGTTTCGTTTTGTTTTGTTTTGCAATTAACACTGTCATCACGTACACAACGGATGAGTATGAAATACTTTGAGTGCAATTTCTAACAAAACAAAAAAAATAAAAAAACACAACTCAATTTTATTATTGTGAACACTTTGTATATTGTTTATTTGTTTATTAATATTTATGAATATTTAATTGTGTGTACAATTA
Source organism: Atheta pasadenae (assembly GCA_030264155.1). Lineage (NCBI taxonomy): Eukaryota > Metazoa > Arthropoda > Insecta > Coleoptera > Staphylinidae > Atheta > Atheta pasadenae. The sequence goes on along the minus strand of JARJDS010023716.1, from coordinate 12,521 downwards.
AAATTAAATTTCGAAAATTGCTTGTTCACAAATTTAAATTACAAATTTAAGCGAGTAGCTTATAAACGTTCGGTGAAAGTTAGGCAACTTTTTATGCGTTCAGTACATATTCATAAGCTGCATAACTCGTCGTGTTTTATTTATGCGGCGTGTTAACTTTTTCAATGTTTTGTGGCAATAACAGTAGCGATTCGGGCTTTTTTGTCTTTAGTTTCCGGTTTTCCGGTTTTTGGGTTTTGTAGGCGCTTTTATTCAAAACTTTGATTTGCATTCGACGTCAATTCGCTCGTTCATTACGACACTACGTGCTGCATACACAATCAGTTATAAGTTAGGCAACCAACAATGCACACAAAGGAACGTACTTACTTTGAATTACAAATGTGTCACAGCTATTCAATTATTTTATTAAATTCAAAACAGTTAGCTAATGAAAAAAAAACAAAACAAAAAAAACAAAAGAGAAAACAAAACACTAACAAGTGTCAAACAAATAAAAAAACAAAATTTGTTTGGTTGAAAAAAAAATCTGTTACTGATTTGAATGACAAAATCCACTCCTAGAGTTGTAGAGTTTAATGCCCCTCCGGAGTGACGTATCGTCTCGCACCATTTGCAGGACATTCGGACGAGTCCTGTAAGAGTCCAGACGACCGTTAAGGACGCGCTCGTAACGGACGAGTGGGTCCATTTCGACGCGACGCACATCATCGGTGCGGACTAACTCGATTTAAATTTTTACGATCGCACCCGATTTTTACGATTGTCCTGGCCCGACTCGGAAAAAAAAGGACGACGGAATCCTTTCTACGTGTCGTTTTATTGACGGTTTGTTTGCCTTTCGCGATGATAACGTAACAATGCCGGCGTGTTTGCGCCAAATAATGGCGTTTATTCGCAAACTTTGTGCGCTATTCAGCGCTAGATGGCGCTACTTGGAGCGTGTAAGCGGCAAAAGTAATTAATTTCGCTTGATCTGAATGTCAAATATTTGCACGCACGTTACAATGGGCCCGCACACATGTAATGTGATGTAAAGTAACGCGCGCACAATGTGCAAATAAATAATCGAACGCCATGCGCAATTATCTTCTTCGCGTTAATTGCGATTTGCAATTATTTTCGCCATTGTTTGCATTCTCGACGCAATCAGAATGGTTAAATAGTTTGGCATCAAATGTGTCATAAACATTCGCGATAAAAATCATTTTGGGGCGAATAATTTACAAAACCGGAAAACCGGAAATGAATGACAATATTTACAAAACGAGATATTTTTGTGTTGATTATGTTTTTAATATTTTAAGGTAATTAACAGACAAAAATAGAAACCGGAAAACCGGAAATTTATAAGTTAATAGTAAGAAAAAAAACAGGAAAACCGGAAATTTATTTATTATTCTTGTTTTTTTATGTTTTGTGATTTAAAACACATTTGTGTTGTATTGTTTTTGTTCGAAAACAAAAGTTACGATTTTGTTGAGTTTTCTTTTGTTTTTTTTTGTTAGTGGAAAAGTCGTAATCGTAAAAGAAAACGCTGAAAAAGAAAATGAAGTTTTCTGATATCCACTCAAACGCGCTTCATTGTCATTCAACGAATGAAATGCTTGGAGGTGAACTAAGCTTGGAGCTTTAGGCTTACGCCCCGATGGAAGACATGTGCACACGTGCGCGTATGTTGGGTTATCTACATCGTAGAAGAAAAGCCGGAAAACGATCCATCTTTTCGACTTTCGGTTTGTTTCGTTTTCATTGTGTATTCCGGACTGCACTCTAGCGGACTGACGCTTCGTGGTTTTACTGCCTATGGGTTGCCTACCGCGCTTCAGTAGCATAAGCTTTGATGCTTGAGTAGGCAACCAAGTTAACAATAAGCTAGCTAAGCTAAATTAAAGATAGAAAGAAAACTTATATATTTTCATATTATCAGTTCTTACTTAATAGTTATATAAGAAATAAAATAAATAATAACAATTTAAAAATTTACACTAAACCGGAAAACCGGAAAAAACATAAATTTTTAAGTTATATTAATTTTTTAAATTTTTTAATAATAACTAAGAGGAATAATGTTAAAATACATAATAAAATTAAAACCGGAAAATGTATAAAAACAAAACCGGAAAACCGGAATTTGTTAGCATTTCGTATTTTTTCGAATTGTTGTATTTGGAAGAATCATAATTTTTATAAATGGACCAAAAATAAAATTTTCATTCGTTTGAATTTGGACATGTTTGGCTTATTGTTGTTGGTGTGCACGTGTCGCCACGTGGCAAGCGTGGAAATCGTGAAAATTGTAAACCGGCGAAATATGAAAACATGAAAACCAAAAAATATCAAAGCGTCAGCAAAAGGATAATGAAGGAGTGGCGCGTAACTTTTGCGCCCTCACACCTTTCTTTTCACCCTTGGTCCTTTTTATCCCTCATATTTCATCCCCTTTGTGGCCATTTTGAACGCGCGTCGTGTCGAGTCGAGCCACTTATGATCTTGGATTTTCATTTGCACCGACTCTCATCGACTTTTACCATCAGCGTATCATCAAGAGTGAGGATAAAAGACAATCAAGGTTTACAAGGAAAAATATTGCGCTGACAAAATAAGGAAACCGGAAATACTCGGGAGATTTTAAGAAAACACAAAAGTTTATTAAATAAAGTTCAAAATTATTAAATCAATGCTCAAACAAAATCAAAATGAAGTAAACTAATTCTACAATAACAAACCGGAAAACCGAAAAACCGGAAATAAAAAAATTGCGAAAAACCTTAAACATTTACGTTTTTGTTTTTATTTACCATTGATGGTTTAAAAAATACCGAAAATATTAAACCGGAAAACCGGATGTTAAATAATTTGGCTTTGTATTTCAATATTTTGATGAATCCTTTGAGGGAGATCCGCATTGTAGATTTTTTTATGAAATTGTGGTTTTATCGGTCGGTTTGGGCGCGTTAAGTGCGGCTTGCTCTTTGATGCGCCACCCCCGTCCGCCATTTGCCGGAAAAGCGAAGTGGTAAATCTCGTCATGAAATCCGCCGGACTTAACCCTCAAAATAGGCCAAGCCACTCGGCTTACAAACGCAATTGTCCTTTTCGTCCCTTTTAGCCCTTCACTTGCCGACCACCATATGCCGGATTTTCCGAGTAACGGATGTTGTTACAACGCACTTCCGGTTACACCATAATACCCAAAATGTTAAAATAATATCATAAACATTGACGATTTGTGTATTTCGTAATAATAAATAAATAATTTATTAAAATTGACAAAAACTAAACCGGAAAAGCGGAAAACGGAAATAGAAATAAATAAATAAAAACCAAATCTTTAAAACTACTTTTAACATGATATAAAATGAATGTGCAATACGAAACAAACTTTTTATCCAATATCTAATAAAACATATACAGAGTGTTTAAAGAAAATTTTCACTAAACACCTTGTATATAATTAGTTTTTTTTTAAATAAAATTACACATAAGTTTTAAGATGTGTTTTTGCTTTTTTGTTTTAAAAATAAAAAAATTCAGGATCAATTATTTTGTTTAAGTTTTCCAGAAAATTTTCCGATTTTCTTGAATTTTCCGTATCATTTGGCGCGTGAAAATGCTCCGGTTGAGATTTATATACCAACGGCGACCTAACAAATAGTCGAAACACCAAAACTTCCCACCGGACTGTTCCGAATTTTCCGACTTTGCCACGCTTTTCACTCGACCCGGCCCGAAACCGGAAAACTGGTCTCCGCCAAAAAGTTCTGTTTTCCACGCTCGATATATATAGCCCTTCGGTTTCAGCCAGTAACTTTGTGTTGTGTTGTGCCAACGGCGATTGCTTGTGTACGATTTTCTCGATTTCCCGACTTCCACTAAGCTTTCCCGAAACTTTTCCGCACGCTTACCAGTTCTAAGTTTCCAAACAATACACTGGCTTGCATTTAGTGTAATATTCAAAACAATAAGGTTATTAATTAAATCCCAAAAGAAAATGTATTGAAAAACCATTTTCCGGAAAAACAATTTTCCGAGATAAAAAAAATCTTAAAGAAATATATTCAAATATTACATTTAAAATATTTAAAAAAAAGTACAAAAATTTAAAAAAAATACAATTTGAATTTTTTTCCGGTTTCCGGTTTTCCGTTTTTCCGTTATTTTGGTTATCCAGGATTAAAAACTTTTTCACACAAAAACAATAAATCATCAGTATGGTAACAAGCTTGACATTGATTCGTATTATTGCATGGCATTTGTCACACCAATGGTTGCCTAACTTATTAGTTTGCGACGCTATCCGACAGAGAGCGCCACTTGTGCTGTGTTCACTTTCAGCGTCATTCATCTTTTGACGTGATGCATCACTGTCACCGCGTGTGTGTGTGTATAACCGTGTGCTCAATGTTCGTGTTCGACGAAGGACGATCGTCCATCATTGACATTCGCCCGCGCTACTTCACCCCCCGTGGCAACCCCGCGCCACCCTTAAAAGTTACATATTGCAAATTGTTACTACCAAACTTTACCTAACATTTACTACAACATAAATTACCCTACACCTTTATTGTTACAAAAAAAATTTATTTTGATTATACAGTGCGTTACTAAAAAAATATACAAAGTGTCCAAACATTTTCCTGATTTTTTTTTAAATTTTAAAAGTAAATTTATTAAAAAATATTTTCTGTAGTTCAAAAAAAAAATAAAAATTTTTTTGGGCAATTTTTTTATGTGAACACTTGGTATATTTCAGGTGAAAATTAATACCAAACGATTAGTAAAGCTCTAGACTCCAGAACTTTCTCTGTTTGTGGCAAAGTCATGACGTGGCAAAAGATAACAGAAGCAGTACTTATGTGCGCCTTCATTTGTCTTCGTTCTTTTGTTACTTTTCCGGTTTCTTTCCTAAGATTTTCTGAAAGTTTAGCTATTTTTAAATTTGATTTTTTTAACTTATAACTTTAATGTACGTTTACCATTTTATTTTTTTAACAAAAAGCAATAAAACAACCTAAAATTATTCACTTCCGGTTTCACTTCCGGAAACTAAAAATTACATTTTACTCCAAAATACATACATTTTATTATAAGATTAATTTATGAAAATTTTTATTTTTAATTTTGTTGATTTTAGTTCAACTTCCGGTTTTAAAATTGATCCAATTAAATCCCCGCTCAGTTAATCATTTTCTTCTTCATCTTTGCTCCAGCCACTTTGGCTGCGTTGCAACGACGAATAAAAATGCAATGGATAACCGACATTTTTATTAAGCCACTTATTGCTTTCCGGTGCGTCGCGGAAAATCTGTGTGAGGCGGAAAATTGCGCATCGCAGACCAAGTACAAGAGCTACCTGGGCAGCACAAGTTGCTGCGTTTGCATTTCCTGCATCGTCGATCGCTTGCTTTGCACTTATTCGACGTATAATATCCGCTCATCCTTGAGTTGGTAATGATTTTCTGACATTTTCAGGAAATTTCCTAACATTTTTTTTTTCATTTTCCGGTTTCTTTATTCAACTTCGAACGGATATTGTTTTTAGATTTAATCAATTTATTATATGAAAGGTTTGAATTCCAATTTTGACAAAACAATTAAAAAACCGGAAAATTAAAAACCGGAAGTCGACAGAAAAATCATTAAAATCCTATTTAAAACTACCTTTTTTTGTTATATTCTTACGTTTTCCGAAAAAAATAATATAAACACTAAAAAATACAAATCCGGAAAACCGGAAATCAAAGAAAATTTTAAACATTAGCCTTAAATTAATTATTTTTAACCTTATTATCACTTAAAATACAAATTATGCCTTAAAAACTTGACATTTTATAACCGGATGTTTAAATCTAAAAACCGGAAAACCGGAAAAATATAATTTTTGTGTAAATTTATACTTTGTATTAATAAATAATATGAAAAGGACTATGCAAATATTAAATTTACATTGCATGGACATCATTATTACGCATTGTCCTGACTCGTCCTGGCAATATTCACTGTCTTAATATCGTCGACAAATATTGACTCATGCATTAATGCACGAGAAATAAAGGGGGGTGGTGTGGAGCAGTTTTACACGTTATGGATATTGCGTGTAAATATTATCCTTGTCCCAAACGCCTTTCACGACGTCCTTTCACGAAAAGGACGACTCATTCGGTTGCCGGTTTGGTAACACTACGCGAAATGTGCGGAATTTGGTTCGTTTCATACGATATAAATTGGAATTTTATTGAAATATTAATGAATACTTTATCTAACTGAATAACAGAATATTATAATTTTTAAAAAAATATTTTTGTTTGTTTAAGGACGAATCTAAAACGACTCCTTAACATGCAATGAAAATATTAAATAATATCAAGAATTTATATTTTACCGTTTGGAATTTGTATGAAAAACAAAACAATTATTTATTTCAGTTTAATTTAGGCACAAATAAAAAACCGGAAAACCGGAAAACACTGAAATTTTACTGTTTTTAGCATAGAAAAAGTTTTGTATCAATTATTTATTAATTAATAACCATTTAAGGCATAAAAACCCAAACCGGAAAACCGGAAATTAGTTTCAAATTTTATATTTTTTACTATTTTTTAAAACAAAATTATTTATATTAATTCCACGTAATAATTTTTAAAAAAATATAAAAATTACAAACCGGAAAACCGGAAACATCAAAGTAAAACTAATTTTAGTCATTAAAAATATGCAAGTTAAATAAATTTAGAACGATTAAATTAGTTAGTATTGATTTTAACTAAAAAGTTAATTCCGGAAAAGCGGAAAACTTAAAAACAGGAAAGTTTTATGCAAAAACGATCAACTTTTTCATGTAAACTAACTTTTAATATCATATTTAAGTACACTACAAATTTATTAAATGATTGATTACGTTTTAATTACACGTTTAACCGTTTCCTTTTGTTTGACCTTAAAGGTTAAAATATACAATGTGTTTGTGTTGAATTTTTTTTTATTTTTTAAAAATTTGTTTTATTATAATCCGAAAAAAATTACCATAAATACATAAAAAGACATAAATTTCCCGCGGGAAATAAAATATTTTTAGGTGACACGAACAAAAATATTTGTTTGTTTGCCAAACATTGACAAACAAACAAATTACATCCATAATTCATTTCGAATCGTAATGAATAAGACGGAAATGTCAAATTGTTACAAATAACCTACGAATTATGGTATTGTTATTTTAAAAACCGGAAAATTGCAAAACCGGAAAACTGTAAAATTGTAAAACCGGAAAACCGGATAATATGAATTAATTTATAAAAAAAAAAAATTGCAGTGCAAAAAAATTTTTCTTAATTTTTTTAAATCTATTTTTTTCTGAACACACTGTATATTATTAACAATAAAAATGAGTAAGCACTTAACGTGTCAAGAAGTCGATTAGTAACAATACCACGTTCACGAATTGTGTTTCCTTACGGCGTATGGAAATCCGCGGCATCGAACTTCTTTTCCGTCGTCCGCCATTTCCGCCCCCGCCTAACACCCTCTACTATATTCGCGCGACAAGCCTCATGAAAGGCGCTTTTTTGTGCAGGATAATTTCGCCGCCGCCCGCCCGATAACAAAGCACCAGCCGAGATTATCTCCGGTCTCGGTGGCGTAAAAGGCTAATTTTTTTTCGGTACGGGGATTAATGTGGCAAAATGCGTTTTTATTTTTATCATTCTCCGATTTACTTGCGTGCCCAAAGGAAATGGCCAAATTGAGAACGCTCACACACAAAAAAACGCATTGATCAAAGGCACGAATTAAGGATTTGACAGTTGACAGATTTGACATCTTGTAAATGTCAAATGGTAATTAATAACTAATTTATTTTATTACAACCACAAAATATATTACAAAATTACATTAACGTTAAACGAAAAAAAATAAAAAATCATATTTTTAACAGAAAAATCTCTGATTTCCGGTTTTCCGGTTTTGTAATTTTGGTTGTTTCTTGGAAATTTTTAAATTATAATAACGTATAAAGAAAAAATAATATTTTTAGCTTAAAAAAACCCTGATTTCCGGTTTTCCGGTTTTGTAATTTTCTTTAAATGCAATATTAATTTAATTTTATACTTAATAACAATATAAATTTAAGTTACACAGCAAAAAAACACTCTATATATTAAAATTTCCTGATTTCCGGTTTTAAAAATTTTCATCCTGCTAATTTTCTTTTATAACTCAACCTATGTAAACAATTAATTTTGTTTCTAATCAGCAAAATAAACATAAACTCAAGTCCATAACTCGAAGGATAATCATTACTTTATCTTTTATCGTTTAAGTGGTGTGTGTGTGTGTATATACAGTGTGTTCTCGGGAAATGTGTGTGTATATGTGATTGCGAGGGTGAGGAGCGCCAACAGCTATTAATGTAATGACTATCATTAGCATCGTTTGGACGCAACCATTGCCATTCAGCACATTTCCACAGTTTCCATGCTTTTCCACATTTCCCGACGCGCGTCGACTTTCCAACATTTGCCGACGCTTTCCACCGATCCGGGCTTAATTTATGTTTTTCCAATTCGGTGCAAATGCAAATGCAACCCAACTTTATATTATTGTAATTCCAAACTAGTAATAAAGAAAAATTTAAAAAAAAAGAAGAAAAACTTTAAATTTTCTTTTAATAAATTTGAATAAAAGACAATTTACAAACCGGAAATGAACTTTTTAATAAGCATAAAATTTTTAGAATTTATTTATAAAATTTAGTATAAACATACATTTTTTTATTTTCTTACGATGTTCGTCCTTTTTCAGGACGAATTTTCCGATAATTAATATTTTTGTTTGTGTATGAAAATAAAATTGAATAATTTTATTTCTACTGTTAGAATCCTGTAAAGAATTTTTCATTAAAAAATTCAACACTTTTTTAGTCCTTCAATTCCCGTCAAGGATTCTAAGATTTTCCTTCATTTTCTTTTTATTCCTCAATTTTTTTATCATTTGTTCTGCGCGCTGTTTCTGCAAAGTAGGAAAATTTATTTGCCATTCATGAATCAAGAAGTCGACAGACATTCCTGAGCACGCGTATCCTGGCAATATCCTAGCGTTATCCTTGCGTATTGCAAACGAAAGAAAAAATGCTTCGTGTGGTTGTTGGAGATGTGTTCGAGATGTTGAACATCAATGCCGACATCCTTTCCAACGAATAACCAACAGAATTTATAATGCAGTCCTTGTTGAATCCAGCCAGGACGAACAAAAAGACTCAATACAAATAAATTTTTTCAATTTATAAGGCTTAAATTCTTTACTTTTTCATTTAAAATAAAATTTTCAACAAAAAAAATTGTCCCTTTTCGTCCTTAAAATTTTCCTTGTCCTTAATTTTTTTTTAACTAAAATTTTTAATTTTGTGTCAAAAACATAATTACTACCTAATTTATTATTTTTTAATTTTTAAAACTTTTCATCCTTGTTTTTCCATGTCAATGTTCTTGTGTTTTTCTTTTATCCTGTTTTTCCGGTTTGTTATACCTGTGTACAACTTCAGCTTTAGCTTGTTGTTGATTATTTGTTGTCATTTCGTTCGTGTTAATTCCTAAACTTTGCGCTGAACTTTGTCGTCAGAATTTTGTCAGCCATGTCGCAGGATGTTCGTCCTGTCGTCCTGTCGGCGTGTCCTTGCATAGTGATTATACATACCCAACTCACTTTCGCGTTTCTGCTCGTTTTCCGTTTAATTATTTCACAGTAGCGCATCTGAATCAAGCTTTATACAGCAAACCGGAAGTCTTACAAAATGGCCGCCAAAGAAAAACAGAGTTTTAAGAAAACAGGACTAAGTTTTAATTAACTTAGTAACACGTTACACTCAATGTACTAAGTAAATAATAATATTTGTAATTAATTTACATAAAAATCGAGCTTTAGAGCCTTTTGAGCTTTTTCGTTCAATGTCCTTATTGTCCTTACAAATTTTTTTTACAAAATTTTTTTCAACTTTTTATTATTAATTTTAACCCGAAACTAAACTTAAAAAAAAAAAATTTCTATGTTTTTTGAAGCTTTTAAAGCTTTTTCTTGAAACACTCTGTATAATTCTAAAATAATTATATTATTCAACCATAAACATTAATCCTTGCTAATACCTACACGTTGTATGCACAATCCGCAAACATAAACTACTACCTCAACCCCCTGCCCCCTTGAATATCCTTGTTCGTCCTTCATGATCCTGACCAATCCTTACCTTCTCAAAACATTATATTAACATTGATTAATGTTAATTAATTCAATAACTTTGCATGTTTGCTTTACTAATTAAATTGATACAACATATTCCTTTATCCTGATTTTGTATTAATAAATCCCTAATCCCCGCTGCAGGATATCTTTGTCCTTATAAAAATTTATGTGATTTTAAAGCATTTTTTTTTCATTTTTAGTTTATATTTAATGAGGTTTGGATTTCCCAGGACTATAACTCGCACCTGATGTCCTACAGGATTTCGTCCTGGCCTGTCCAGTCTGATTAATTCTTGTCGGTTGCACATGCGATAATAACTCGATTGCGACAGTGATACACTTCAATTTGTATCAATATTGGCAGCTGTGGTCATTGGTCATCGTTATCCTTCAAATACAGCAAATCAGGATCCAGGATTTAAAGGACTAAAATTAGGTTTTTGATAAAAAATTAATCTGAACTCTTGAAAATATTTTGAAGTATTTTGACTTTTTTTAGTTTGATTTAAAATTTTAAGCTTTTTGAGCTTTTTGGTGATTATCCTGAGCTTTTTGCAAAGCTTTTACATCATTTTAAAGCTTTAAAACATTTAATCCTTATTCTGTAAAATTATTTGAACCATAAACATCTATAACACTGTACAAGAATTAAAGCTTTCGTGATAAACGCGAAAGCTCCAAGGATAAAGCACAAAAACAGGATTAAATACCTCTCGTCGCCATCTTGTAATCTTAAAGAAGCGTCTGCAGCAGGACGTGCACTCTGTGCACTCTGCTTGTAATTAAAACACTAATCTATTGTCCTACAACGCAATTAGTACATACGTTTGTAATTTGTACGACTTTTAAAATCATTATCCTTGATCCTTACTAAGGATAACAAAATGTTAAAAAAAAAAATAATAATTTTTTTTTATTTTCCAAAATAAAAAGCTTAAATATTGAATAAAACAATTTTTAGTCCTTGAATTTTTTTTGAATTTTTTAGTCCTTTTAGTCCTTGAAATAAAAAAAATGTAAAAAGTGAGCAAAAGCAGAAGTCAGAAGAGAAAAATTACTTTAATATAGATTTACGATTACATAACTGGATTCTCTCAATTTTTTATCTCATTTTTTTATAAGGGGTGAAATGGCGCCAACCCCAAAAGTTCAACCCCTAAAAGCTCTCAAACATTCAAACAATCATCGTTCATCCACGAAACGACAAAAACTTAAAAGTTACGAAAGCAAACGTACTTTACCCTACTTTATTTTTAAGGATTTAGGGTTGAGAGTTAGGGGTGGAAAATCAAAAATTGCGATTACATATATACCAAATATAATTTTAACGTTTTCATTTTTAAAATCAGACTTATAGTTTTTGAGATATTTAGGTTTAAAGTTACACTTAGTGACGTCACAAGCGATCCTTTTTAGTATTTGTAATAGTGACGTCACTTCCGTAAACCTTTAAACTCAAATAACTCGAAAACTACTGTACCGATTTCAAAAATTCAAAGTTATTTCAATGTTATTTTTCATTGTCTAGTAATATACCATAAACATAAACTAATGATTTAATTAAAGTTATATCCTGATCCTTTATCTTTTTAAGATTTTAAAAATTATTTCAAATTTTTACTTTTCCACCAAAAATAATAAACCAAATATGTATTAGTAGTTTGAGATTTAATAATTTTGTGTTTGAAACGTTGGTCCTTACAAAGGACGAAGGATATCCGATATTATGCCAACGATCCTGGCTGAAAGCGATCGGAATATTCGATTGCGTCAGATGTTCATTGTTCAAAGATGAATCGTCTTCAAACAATGTCAAATATCTTGCCAACATCCAGCGATGCAATTAGCATTTAGATGAATCCTTAGACAGGATAACACCACAATTATCCAATCAGGCGGAAAATATTAATGTGAAACATTCTCTTATACAAATTTCCATATCAAAAAAATTATAAATATTTAAAATCAATTTATTAATTTAATCCTTTTTTTATATCCTGCGATAAATCCATGAAAAAAAATTTGAGCAACATTCAATTTGCTTCAGATTTTTTTTGTCCTCGATTCATCCCTAGGCAAAATGGTGTCATCGACCATAAATCAATTGGTCCTTTCGTCCTTCGTCCTGTAGGATCAGCAGGACGAAATACTTTTAACGGGATATAACTTGAGATAAGCCTTGCAAAGCATAAAACACTTTCTACATGTGGTTTTTTTCACAAAAGGATGAATATCCTTTTTTCGTCCTTGTTAGTCCTGAGCTTTATTTTGTGTAATTTATTCTT